>JBAJNP010012445.1:0-13399 GCA_036877545.1 Yasuhikotakia modesta | reverse complement strand
TATGTCATGATAGAGAGTAAAGCAGCTTGTTATATTAACCATGTTGTCTTTGTTCAAACCATTTCTCTGTCTCCTGTGCAGGATTTCCTGGGCCAAGCCTTCTGCACATTGGGGGAGGTGGTGGGTTCCTTGGGCAGCCGTATGGAAAAGTCTCTTGGGTAAGAACCACTTCATTAGTTTTTCAATTTCAAAGCAGCCCAGATTTATCCACAATTTATCCACTTCTCTGTGTCAATAAACGTATCACTCAACAACACAATCAGTGGTCCTCCCTTACTGAACATGGTTTGGGTGTTTTCCAGGCGTGTGGTGTAAACCAAAATGAGGCTGTTTGCTTTAAAACTTCCAACTGTTTTTCTATATGAGTGTCTGGCTTTTTGCCAGAGAAGTTGAGAATAGCTAAATTAAATAAAAATGGATCATACATTTTAATGTCTAAATGTTATAGTCTATGCTCTACATAAACTAGCCTGCTAAAACATTTTTCTTAGGTAAATGTACTCATTAGATTAGTCAAAGAAATTCTTCTAATATTGTGTTTTGCACATTTTGGATGTTTTGCTTCTGTTAATGCCACTTGTCCATGAAGTATGTGTTTGGAGGTAATGTCCTTAATGGATCTTGTTGGCTTTTAACATGAGCTTCAAAAAAGTAAAAATGTTCTTTAGCATGTGCCTACAGTACAATGCAAATGTAACAAGGTGGAAGCAGTTCAAAACATGAGCGGCGGACTGTAGCTTAGCAAGCCTGTTTTGTTACTTTGAGTAAGTAATGTGAGTAAAGGGAGTCATTGCATGTGTGGTTGAGGTTGTTAACTCATATTGACTAATGAGCTTTGCTTGCTCTTGCAGATCCTTTGTCTGAATCTGCTTGTTAAGATCTTTATTCAACCTCGTCTGCACAAATGAACCTTTGAGCTTCCTGTATATTTTCCATGCACATTGTTTTAGCCCTTGACACCTGCTCTGAGATCAGCTAGAGCTAGAGTTCTGCATCACTGTCTTTGTCTGAAACATCAAAAATATGATTTGCCTCATTGTACTGTATCGTCAGATCTTCCTCATGAGGGGAGGCAGAGGCCTTGCCTCACATACATTTCCTCTGTGTCTCAGTTATCAAAGCAGGCTCATTAGTTTCTCAGCGGGTGTTCAGTTACATACTGCTTCTGTGGGCTCTGCACTGTTGCTCCATTAGCCAGGCTGAACTGCACCCTCATTATGTCCAGCTGAAGACAGACTACTGCTGCCCTTTAAAGAAATGAGGAACAAGGAGATTTACATCCAAGATATTGGCGTACTCATAGCTTTGAATGAGTATTTGCAACTAAATCTATACACTGACCGCCTGTTAAAGTCAGTGAGGTGATGATCTAAACGTCCATTTACAAAACAGTGTGTAAAAGGTACTGTGCATTACTGTAGGCAAGCTGTTAACCATCTGTTGTGTATTGAACATAGTGGCAACGTAATGGTGATGATAACGATTGGATTTAACACAAAGAAAAAGGGAAAAAATGAAGCACTCTACTGCTTTCTGCTCATTTTGCTGCTAAGTCTCTTTGATGGCTTTTCTCTGCTGCTGTAGAATACTTTCTTTAACTATTACATTAGTTTTTTTTCACTACTTTTACAAAGTGCAAAGTGATGTCTTGTAGTCTTTCTTTTCTTGCTTATGACCAACAATGTACATTAACACAACTGAAGGGTGAAAAATGCAAGTGAGTCACTGTGTAAGGTTTCCTGTCTTTGATAGGTTACAGTGACTGACTAGACAATACTGAAGTATAAATGTCATGTTGGATAATATGTTTAAAAACACTTTTTAAGTACGTGGTTCTTGCCCTTTCAAATCAAGCTGCCATGATGCTTTGGAGTTGTGGGTCATTGCTACGATGTTCTGGGTGGTTGCTTTCTGGTCCATTCAAACTATCCCATCCCTAGTCTCTGTGACATCCTGGTATTTATTACTGGATCAGGCTTCAGGCTTTAGTTTAAATAACAGCACACCTCTCTCAAGCCGCAAGAGAGGCATCGTTCGTATCAATTGCGTAAACAAATGTGTTATGTGTCACAGTTTAATACTTAGAATTCATGCATTATGAAACGCAGCTAATACCTTGGCTTACAGAAAGATGTTGCAAAAGCTGTTTCATAGGCATTAAAAGATGGCGAAACCACACACCTGCACCCAAGGCCTGACATGGGGGACCTTTAACAACCCTAATGACTGTTAATTACATCTAATTACACAGTTCAATCACCCAACAATTGTGTCTGGAAAACACTGCAGGAAGCATTGCTGCTGTTGTTGTTTTTGTAAGTGGATAGAAAGATGTGTCTCATGTGTGGCATGAGACTAATGGTATTCTGTTCCCCCTGCATGTTTGAATAGTCTACTGAATGCTTTTTGTGTGTATGATAAGCTAAACAAATGTTGTATGTCTGTGTGTGTATGTACTGAGAAAAAGGCATTCATGCGAACTGACTGTTGCAGTACTAATGGGTGTAATATTATTGGATTTTTTGTGTGTGAATTCACTGTAAAACAACCTGTACACCCAAAAACAAATTGTAGTTGTTTACTTTACATGTTAGGCAAATGTTGTCTTGTGTAAGTGATTGTTGTGTGATATTTGGCCAGAATTAGCTGCAACATGGCCCAGACTTTATTTATCTGTTGACCCCTGAGAACTACAGACAGGTCAGTTTGTGTTTTCTGAGCCCCTTAAGTTAACCTGACATCTACAAACTTTTTCATTGAAAACAACCCTAGTAATTTAATAATGACACATTGGCAGATGCTGTTATTTTAGCCAACCTACAATTCATATATTTGCATATATTTGCTTGCAAAGTGCATATATTTAGGCTTGCAGAACACCTTATATCAGATTTTTGTTTGATGCATTTCTTCAAATGTTGTGGCACACAAACGGTTTGCCTTTTATGGGATGACTCATTTGAGAGCTTCAGTCTGAATGTCAATAAAATTTATGTTGCAAAAAACCAAAACAATTTACCTCTAGGTGAGTCAAATCTTTAACAGTACAAGAAAACAATGAGCAAATATTTGAGCAGAAGGGCAAAATGGCTGAATACTAAGTTGAGTGTTTTTTTAGTGTGAGTTTTTCATCTTTTCTGCATTTATCACTATTTTAATAGACCCAGTCCAGTTTTGTGATGCTAAAAACACAGCAAAGAGCGACTTTGCCTCATTATGGTAACTGAAGTGAAAAAATATCTATTGTTAAATTCAAAATTCCTTTTTGTAGCCACTAGTGTTCTCATTAATGCCCAATCAAACCTGCCCCTCTGCAACTCACTGTGAACTTTTACCTCTTTAAAGCCAACTTTCTGTGTGGAATTTTTGGTTATATCAGAACAGGTCATTAATCAGATAAAGGCAGCTGAGCACATATAACGTTTTTCACCATTGAATGTCCTTTTGATTATTCATAGCTGTGGCATTAGAGCTGCAATCTGTTTTATTGTTGCAAAAAATGAACAAAGTTTAGTTAAGTACATAAAAACAAGTACATAACAGATTTGCCCTGATTTGCAATAGTACATTTTTTAAAACTTGATTTATAATTTGAGCTGTTGAGTAAAATTTAACAAGAAATGTCAGTTTGAGCTGCAGTTATGTCATGTCTGTAAACAAAAAAAGAAGATCTGGTTACTAAAGTTAGTATTGTTACAGCAGTTAAATAAAATAAACTCATTATCCTCTCTGCAAGTAACGTCCCTTGGTAACATATGTAACCTCTGAGACACTGTGTCTGATTTGATGCTGTAGGGAGCACCTTCAGTGTGACTGGTGTCTGAATCTCATGTCTCACCATGGCAATCTAATTGGCCCGTGGCCATTTTGAATATTGGGGCATCTGTGGTGAGTGTTATTAACTTCTGAGGGAAAAGTAGACAGGCACCCGTGAAGCATGGCAACAAGACACGGCATCTTATTACCCTTCTTAGAGTACTAAAGTAACATACATAACCAGGGGATGTTCCACTTCAAAGGAATTCAACACTGCATCTGGTTTTTGCATAAGACTCCTGTACTAATGTCAATGCCAGCAACAAATGCCATTAAGCAAGGGCTTGGCAAGACAAGGGCTAAGCCAGACACTGCGTTTGAGATAGCTGCCTTAATGCAAGCAATTGCCTTACCAGCCTGTCATCAAGGACACGTGGGACATTCAACAGTGAGGGTGCCAGACACACATCCCTGAAGACTGACATTCATGCCCCAAAGGACCTGCATTCCAAGGAGAGCTAGTGGGTAGCTCGTCATTACCACTTGAAACCACTGGCCCTTGATGAAGCTCTGGGGGGCGTGAAGGATTCCCTAGTGGGAAGAACCCACTCATTGCTTGACCAATGCATCAAAAAGGTGAGGGCCTTGTGGGTGATGGATCGTCTAGGGTGCTGTTACAACACAACCAGGAAGACAGTGGTCGAACAGGAGCCAGCCAATCCCTAGCTGACACCTTCCATCACTCCTTCCACTTTGCCAGCCACAAGGGGGAAAAGCTGAGGATCTTGTATCATCTCCCTCTGTCACAGGGGACCGGTACAACTGTGTAACACTGGCTGTATCCATACAAAAGACATGTAAATCAAGGATCCTCCCATGTTTCCCATATTTAGCAATGATGGACTGACTGCCACATCACAGAAGACTCAGTCCCCTGGGAACTCTTCTTGCCAGGAGAGCTTTTAGAAGAACAGAGCCTGTATTGGACTCCTAATTCAACCCTCAAGACCTGCATTCCAACCTGCAATACTGAAAACTAAACTTTAAATATACAATGAGGATGGCTGAAGAACATACTGGCAAATAAACTTGGAAAGTAAAGAAATCAGCGAACAAATCAAATGTTTCCTCTATGATTTAATGAGGATCTAGGAAACTTCAATAATACAAGATGTACTGTATAGTCGTAAAACAGACTCCAAACCAATGCTCAAGGATCCTCCAGTGTAGTGACTGGCATATAACCAGCTCACACCACATGCTTGCACACAAAGAAGTTTGAATAGAAAAAGATTTGAGAAATGACCTCCGAAAGCTCCTCATTTGTGGGGCAGGAAACCTTCCAAACTCTTTGCCTCTTGAGCCACATCCTGCATCTCATCCTGGCTTGCTGGCAGCAGGATGTCAATGAGAACTCCCCCTTAGCCAGTGGACCACAGATGGAGCGACAACCATGCCCTTCTCAAGCTCCTCTGCTAAGCCCACATGGGAACCCCACAAAGGGAGTTTTCACGGAACCACAGCGGCGGGACGTGATCTATGGGCCATCTGCCTGAGCTCACATAAGCAGAGCTGCTACAGTGAGAAGCCCTTACAATATGCACACTCAATATGAACTTGGCACACCCATGCAAAAAAAACACATCGTTTGTGAGTGTCCTCAGTTGTCCTAAAGGTCTGATACAGGGGAACACATTTCCTGAAGTTTTTTGCGGCAGGGTCCATTAGCACTATGACATGAGAACAGACCAAACGGCCCCTGAAGACAAAAATGACAGGCTCTATGGGTGTCCTAATATCTTCACAGATGCACCTAATGCGTATCAAGCACTGCCATTGGCCAATAAGATTGGTGAGATTAGACATGAAATTCAGACGTTCCCCATTGTATAAAACCAGATGAGTGTTGAGTTCCCTCAATAGATAGTGAAAAATAAGCAAGTTATAGATTGCAGCTAAACATGTTATGCTTCCTAATAGTTTTTTATGCTTCCTCCCTCAGTTTCCTAATAGGATAAGAAAAAAGTAAAAAATGTTTTTTTTTTTTTGTCCAGTTCATCTGTGACTGTGACAGGCAGCAGGTTGACAGGCAGCAGGATTTTTGTAATGTGTTGCATAGCACATGTAACACATAACACATAACACGGTAGTGTTAGTATAAAGTGAAGAATCTGTTATTTTGCTAGAATATGAAGTAAGGTCAATTCTTAAGTGCATTTCTAAAAAAACATTACGGATAAAGAAGCAGATTGCTTTTAATGATACTTGTTATTTCATTCAGGTCTCTGTCGACAGTGGGGAGATAATTGCACATGCACAGACAGAAAAAACAGACATTCCACTGCTGTGTCTCCAGTACTTAATTACCTCTGCACTCGAAGTGCTGATTGCAAATGCATGCATCTTGATTAGGACTTACAGGAGGGACTGAATATAGAAAAACAGAATGAGAAAAAAGCATTTTGGTGTGTTTGTTTGTTCATGCGGGTTTGAATGATTCGAGAAAGTCTGTTTTGAAGCATCCTGGATGCTGTTGGATGAGGTTCAAAAACTTAATATTAGAACAATGTTGTTTGTCACATAGTTCATCACATGTCTCTGTTGCTAAGAGACTGTTGAAGAAGACCCTTTGTGAAACGCTTAAATATTTACTGTATAGAAGCAATTCCCAATTGGGGGAATTGTAACTACATATTTAAAGGATAGAAATGCTAGTTGTTTAAGTCAAAACTAGTTATTGCTTACACAAATCTCTGATTGATTCATACTCTGTTGAAGTAAACACTGTTCTCAAATCTTCAAATCTTCATTGGCAATTTCAATATTACAATCTTTTTGAACTACAACATTGTTCACATCAAAATTATTCTGTTAAATATGCATGAGCCTATGAGGCGACATCTTATTCATCTTTATTGGATATCTCTGCTGGGTTCCTTGCCTCAGCTGCACAGGTTGAGGTTGTCATGGAGACGGTGGGGTTTCTCACACTTCATGTTTTACTCCCATTTTATGGGTCAACCTATGCATGCTGTAATGTTTTGCAGTTTTATACAACAAAACGATTTCTGAGAATGTACAAATTGCAGTGTATAATTATTGCATTATGCTGGGGGAAGATTTGGCTTGGAGCGTTTTTGTGATCTCTTTTAAAAGATTTTCTCCTCTTTCCTCAAAACTAACTTTAATTGGTCACTTTCCATGTCAGTCATTCGGCCTCTTGCGTAGTTCTTGGCTGATGAAAGCTGCTAAAAAGTCCAGACCTCCTGTCTTAGTCTAAAGGTTTAAGACCTTCTGTTGCAGTAACAAGCCTCAGTGCCCAATGACAAAATGCAGTTACATTCAAATGCCTGTTTAATCAGATGTATTATTTATCAGGTAACTAGGTATAAACATGTTCAGAGTTTATTTAAATGTAATTTGCTCAGCAACTCAACTGTCTTTAACGTTGTGATATTGCTCCAGTTTGGCAACACTGAGAATACATGTACTTTTGATTCATGTGTTAAGAATTGCACTCTGACGCATTTCAGAAAACAACACACGTGATAACAAGCTTGTGTAGCAAAAAGTGTCTGTTTTCACAAAAGTGTTTTGGGGTTGAATGTAAATTTAAATAGGTTGGAAAGTGAAATATTAAAGATAAAACACAATATGGAGACACGCTTAAAACCATTAGGTTGTTCATATTAAACTTGCTTTGCTCTTTTTTTTAGAAAAAGAGTGTAGGAGATATATAATAGAGATACAAGGGCAGTATTAAATGACCCTGTTGCTTAATTAAAAATGTGTGAGATTTTTAATCAGTACAAAAATAGTGTGGGAAGATTTGTCTGGACAGAACCACCTATCATTTCTGAAACTGTCTTCATGTCACTGCATTAATAAAGCTTGTATTAATAGCTCAATTACATTTCAGAGTAGGAGGTGATTGAACACATACAATCAAATTCAATCTTATTTATTTAATACACATTCCTTATCATTCATGGCACATTATTCAGTATAGTCTTTAGTAAAAATCTAATAAGCCACTTTAATAGAAGCATCATCTCCCCTGATAACTTTAACCATTGATTTGCAATATAAAGTAGAAAATCGTAACCTAAGGCTTTTATTCAAAATTAAAAGTGACAAATAATTTTAATGTGTCCTATCTCAGCGTTCTGTTGCAACATGAAACCTCACCACAGGAAGGAAGTGTTTCAAAGCATTTCATGGGATTTTTAACCATAATATAACGCTAAAGACCCTAAATGTCTAATTGACTCCGTCATAAAAAACGTTCTTAATTTCCTGTTAATGCAGAGTTTTAACTCTAAATGTTCTTGTTTAATAGTCGAACACCTGTGAACTGATTTGTTCACTCGTTTCATTTTGTTTTAATGAACATTGTTATCCAACACCAACTGCCGTTGTGCTGAAATGGAATTGCACTATAGTTAGATTAACCCAATTAAAGTAATTCAGATAGGAAATTGAACGTTACCTGATTTGATCATTACCTTTGCTCAATGTAAACCCCAGATACCAATTGTAGCTTGTTTACTCTTAAAGTCAAGCTTAGAGAACCAGAACATAAAAAATGAAATATAAAATAATGTTGATGAAACCCAGTCTAATTATTTACATTTATTTGGCAGACATTTTTTTCCAAGCAAAATTACGAAGGGAGAGCGTATTAAACATGTTGCCTTAAGAACTAACAAGCTACATTTATAAGTAGGAATAGTTCTGGTGCTAGAGAGAGGTTGAAACAGGACATTTTTAACAATGTTAAACAAGATTAATCATTGGAACATTAGGGATTAGTCAGGTGTCTGTGAAACAGGTGTGCTTTCAGTTTTTAAAGGTTGTGATAGTTTTAGCAGACTGAGTGGAGGCAAGGTGCATACAAGAAATCAAGTGTTATCTTTCAAATGGGGCCTCATTACATTTTACAACTATGTAAAACCAAACAGTGGGACAATTAAACAAGGCAGATTTGTTTTTATAGCTCAGGAAAGCATCAAATTGTACATAAGTTAGATTACAGCTATGGTTATATGAATGAATTGCAGGGGCCATTTACATACTTAAAAGCTCATTGCATGAAAAGCCTAGTAAGTCGTTTGAGTCATGAAGGTAAGAGGTGGTTATCTAGGTTTGTTACTTTGGTTAAAGAACAGCTCACTTTAAAAATTGTGTCATTATCACCTCATGTCTTTCAGACACATATGACTGCCTTCCTGCTGCAGATCGCAAAATTAAAGAATATCTTGGCCTCTCTTTTCCTTAGTGGATAGAGACGGGGGGACAGTCATATGGAATAAACTAAAATAAACTGCAAAAAGTCATTTTCTTTTTTATTAAGATTATTATTTTCGACATCTCTTCTGAGGCTTGACAGTCGCAATAAATATTATGAACACTATACTAATAATGTAGCCAAACAATGCTCACTTTGCTACATGACATTAGAACAGTTCTGCCCACAGCACAATGGCACAGCCCCGGACCAATTACACTCACTTATATTCTGTATACACTTGAGACAGCTCTCATAAACTTTAATCAAGATCCATCCAGTGAGTCAAATTATTACATAACCAACAGCAGAAGAAACCTGGCAGATGATCTACAGAAAGGCCAACATTCTCTGGAGAAACATCCTGACTTTGGCCTCCCCCACATAATTACACATGAGCCTCAGAGAACATTTCAGATTTGAAGCAGATCTTTCATATAAATCTGGAAATTTTATACCTTCAGGTTTTGTGGCTTTTAGTTTATGTCTGTTAGTTTGAAGATGATATAATATTTTTATATACATATAATGTTTTTTAAATAAAATTACATAATTATTAACTTAATTATTATTAAGACTGAATAATTTGAATAATATTTTGCTTATTCAATATTTTTGTTAAATTGTGTGCAGATGTGTCTTTTAAAGTTATATTATTGGTTGTTATCACAATTTGCTTGTTATGTTGTTCAAGTCACTTTGGAAAAATGTGTCTGAAACAAAATTCAGATTGATTATATTGTCAGTTTCAAATGAACAAATGAACACTATTGCAGTCCTACATTTGTAAAGATAGATCTATTCAATCACATTGCTTAATAGACACATTAATGACTTAAATGTCCATTTTTCCCAAACGCAGGGGGATTCCTGGCAAGAAATGTGGGACAATTATTGTCAAGGCAGAGGAGCTAAGCAACTGCAGGGTAAGAGCAAGTATTGATTGTTTGATATGGGGTTTTGCCTGCACCCTGTTGATATACATTTATTTATGCACAGCTGAGATTGGCTGCCATTAACCAGTTACAAGCCCTACGGAGATGCCTACCAAGACATTTTAGGCACCACAGGCATGCTGCCTGTATGACAGAAAAATGGTGGATGGATTTGATCTGAACATTTTACCAAATATTTCTGTGTGTTTCTGGGTATGTTAATTCTAGTTGACATTGTTGGCTTAAGCACATGCTGACGTCAGCCTGTATTAGAAAGAATGAACTAAACAGCTGCCTACGTCAGTAGTAGATAGAACTAGGTTTTGGAACAGAACTAATGTAATTTGCCTTCTTAGCGTCCCTATGGTCATAGTCATGAACCAGCATTCAGTAATAGCATGTTACGCACCAAAAGTTCCAGCTGTGCTCACACAAACACACATATATCAAAAAGACCTCCAGTTACATTGCTAGAGTAATTATTACATTTGTCTTTCACAACAGGGATCAATAGGCCTTATCCCATTCCCTGCTGGAGCACTGCATCTTACATAGACAGTACGCATGTGTTCACACAAATGCTTGTCAAATGGATTTGTGATTAGCCCCTTTAGCCTTGCCATCTGGGTACAGTAGTAAGCCAAGCTGTTTAACATAATGTTAGTCATCTGAAAACCTCAAATGGTTACTATTCCACTCATTTGTACTGATATTACTTTTTCCTGCTCTGCTAAGTGCCCTAAATTCGCATGTACTTGCCTGTTTGGCCCGATAACCTGCTTTCTCCTCTAAAACACTCTCGCCCTGCAGGAGTCTGTGATGATGCAATTTTGTGGCAACAAACTGGACAAAAAGGACTTCTTTGGAAAATCTGACCCCTTCCTAGTGTTCTACCGTAGTAATGAGGATGGAACGTGAGCAAAACACACACACACACAAAAGCTACACACACTACTCACAACATCAATGCTAGAATCTGTCCTGGAAATGGCTTTCTATTGAATTCCTTTAGGTGAATACTCATAGTCATTTGCACATGGATTAGCAGTGGTTTTCTCTGAATAATCTCTGATTATCTGCTTAATTCTGGTCCTCAGTTACCTCAAAGCTAGATTTCTTCAATCTGAGACAAAAAGCGAAAAGTATTTATTTTTAAGGGGATGTTTTAAAAAGAATGTTTTGTATTGGGGTAGATCCACTACAGTATAAACTATGGACAAACTGCTCTTTTTTTACAGCTAACAAATTGTTCTTTGCCCTATATTCTTACTGTCCGCCTGTTTGTGCATTACTAACTAGTTTATACAAATGTTTGTAAATTTGTTTGTCAACGCAGAGGGCCCTCTCCTGAATATTCAATCTATGTGTTTACATAAAGGGATTTAGCATTTAGAAGAGACATGATAACACTGTTTATCTGTAGTGGATGTGCTGCAATCTATAAAAATATCACTTCAAACATATTGTTTTAAAAAAAGATTGTTTGTTTTCTGGTGAGCAGGCAGAGATGGTCATTACTTGGCATCTCGTTCCAGTACAGTGACTGGCCCCAGACCACCTCACAGCAAAGCATGACATTTTTAAGATCATTTGTCAGCAATACTAAAATTGCACACACACACCTGACCCTCCTGAACTATGAGAGGTTAAGAAAAATAGGATGTGTGTATGTGTATTTGAGAAGGGGACAAAGAGAGAAAGTAAATAGGAAAAGGCCAATATTGAGCTGTGTACTGAGCCTGTAACTGAGCAATCTATTCATGTGTCTGTCCTTTAGAGAACAGAGTCTGTTTTAAAAGAAAATCCTGTGGCTGTAAGGAGTTGAGAGAGGTTTAGCTCAAGGGCCACTGTCTAAAAGTCAAACCAATTATGTCAAATATTTGTTCAGTTTCCAAAAAAGCCCAGATGATGCTGAGCAATATGAATGTTCAAAAACATTACTGTTAGAAACTGGTTTCAATCACTTTCAATATACCTAATTACTGTAAAACTCCTCTGTGGAAAATAAATGTTTCAAATTAGAAAAGATGGAATTTTTAGAAGTGTTTTGTGTCCAAAATTTTAGAAAGGTATGTAGTCAGACAGGCCTTAAATAATGAACAAATAGAATGTGTTTCAACATAAAATGTGTATAAAACAACTGTCTGTTTAAACACATAAAAGTTCCCAGTGATCACAGTTAGTGAATTCATATAATGTCTTACTATAACCACATACTATAATATAACTGATTTGTTGTTGTCTTACAGATTTACCATTTGCCATAAAACTGAGGTGGTGAAGAACACACTAAACCCTGTGTGGCAGGCCTTCAAAATACCTGTCAGAGCTCTGTGCAATGGTGATTATGATAGGTATGGACTAAAATGTAATAGTTGTAAATATTGGTTGATGTTGATTTGGTTATTAGAAATGTGTATTTTCTATTGGTTATAAGTATTTGGCATTATTTTTAATAATTGACTCCTATAACAGTGTTAGGGTCTGGGGTTACAGGAATATCTTGGAGACAGAGTAGTGGGACATTCAAAGTCCCCATGTAGAGCTAAATCCAGCATCTGACCATATCCCAGAAGCCTCACCAGGGTGGGTCTTGCTGTGTAGCAATGAAGGAGGAAGCAAGTGCACAGTAGTGCTAATCTTGCTGAGGAGCATCGATTGGTGCTGTAGCAGACTCTCCCACACAATTCCATGGCTTTATCTTTAATTGAACATGTGGGAGACGAAAGAGAGAGAGAGACTGGCGGACAGAAAGGAAGAGCACTGGGCAACCAGGGTAGTCTGGGATGCAAGATAAGCTAATGCACACACTCTCATAAAGAAGTGAGGAGTGCCTCAGTGATGATAACACAGAGAATGGGTGCTAAGGGATGTTGTGGGGATTGGGTTCTTGTTAGCGTACAAAGCTCTATGTTATTGGCAGAGCTGTTCTATTTGCATTGTGAAAACTCATCACATGCCTGTCACGCTGTGGACAGTAGCAGTTGTAATTGTTTTTTGTCAAACACACTAATCTGATCTTATGACTTCTTGCTTGAACATTAAGTAAACTGATTTTAGAGATAGACAGTAGAAATAAGAATTAGGACTAAAGAAAATGTCCTTTCTGTGTGCAAATGTGTTGTAGGTGACGGGCATTTTGGCTTTTGACATGTTTCCGTGGTTGCTACGTTGTTTCTGGCGTATGTTATCAAAAGATCACATCATTAAATCTCTATTGTATTCTGGTCTATTCTGGATGCAGAGGTTTTGTATTTAATTTGATTGTATTTTACATGCCACGCTAGATTTTAGTTATCTTGAAGTGTATTGTACTCATCTGAATTAAGAAACCGGAATTATTACATAAGTACCCATAAACATTACGTGGTGCACTGAAGTCCCTACAATTATAAAAACAGCTAACATTAAAGGGGAGTTC
>JBAJNP010012444.1:0-13401 GCA_036877545.1 Yasuhikotakia modesta | reverse complement strand
AACATCAGAATAACATCAGAATAACACATATAAAACATCAGAATAACATCAGAATATCAGTATCACGTTTGTGTTGGGCAGGTCATGTGCAGGCGAAATGTGTGTATTATGTGTACATGTTGTGTGTTTGTTATTGCGTTAGAAACAGATGAAGACACAATGAAAACCACTTAAAGAAATCATAAAAAACAATGATCTTATTATTGAAGTTATATAGAAAAATGAACTGCAACCAGAAATAATTACACATGCCTCGGCATTCACAAAAATAAAGAGATATTTGTATGATGATAATGATAATAATGATGAAGAAGATCCGGGTTTAGTGACATCCTGCTCTTCTCATCTTTAAATGTTTGTGTCGCTACAGCAGCAGCAGGTGGCAGCAGACACGCCTGTTACAGCGCCATGCAGAAACCTGCCTTATTGTTCCCATTGGTTTCTTGTTCCCCAGTCTCAATGTTTTAATCTCGTTTATGTATTTTATCTGACTGTTCTATCAAACATTTACACCAATTCCTGATTTGTAAAGAGAATTTAACGGCTTATATTGGTTTGATCAGTTCATGTCTGAAGGAGCTGAGCTACAGAAACATTAACATTAATTATAACGTAAACACTAATACAGAACTCAGCAGTACACTACAAATGAGACTCACTGCGGCTGTTTTGCACTTTATTGTTCTAGTCAACATGAGAACATTGGGAACATGAAAACAGAACAGATGAGTGAAAGTCTCTCACTCCTTCACCTGCACAAATAACATGAAAGAACATTTGTGCTGGTCCAAAACAACCAGAACTTTAATTCCAGAACTCATGAGAACTGACATTACATCTTATATAACACAATGAAATTTGATGTTTCGTCTTTAAAGACTGCAGGCCCATGACAGTTTCTTTAATATATAGATTACAAAATCATCTCAGCCCTTATTAATGATGTTCTCCACTGAACAATAAACACACAGATAAACAAGTGCAGCAGAGAGTCCACAGGTCTTTGTGAAAGAAAGATGACCTTCAAAACCACTTGTGAGCTTCAGAGTTACACCACAGAGGAACTTCCAGTTCTGACATCATTAAAACGACAAGAGTTTAACAGTGGAGAGGTTTAACATAAAAAAAACAACAAAATGATTTAAGTGTTTACAAATCAGAAACAAACAATCAAGGAAACAGTGTTTTGTCCTCATGATTATTGTCCATGCATGAGCTGTAAGCACAGGACAGAAGCACTATTATACAGCAGGGACAGGTGCAGCACGGCTCTGATAGGATCTTTCATCTTCACCTACTGCACGTTGCGGCCGGCTAGCTGCCTTACAGTCCCGCTTACAACCTGCCACTGTAACGCAAAAACCCGACCGCAGAAAAGCCTTTCAAACAGAAGCATTCTCACCTGCACAAACACACTGTAGAGGGATGAAATTCATACAAAAACAACAAAAGAAAGAATAACAGACTAACAGCTGTGGTTATGCTGCACTCTGTTCCTGAGGTAAGTTTTCATCTATTTCCATTGAGCTTCCATTCTGCTTCTCTTGATCTGCCTCCTTCTGTAAAAACAAATGTCAAAAGAGTAAAAAACACTATCACACATGCACACACACATACACAGAGCTTCAGCAGGGAAAGATCTCACTCACTCACTTTAGCATCTCTCTCTGCAAACTTCTGGAACATGTTAGCATAAAGGCGCTTGTCCTTCTGGTGCTGCTCTCTGATGTGTTTCTGACACAGCGCTATCTGACTCTTCGCTGCTTTATTGGCCGGATACAGCTGAGTGACACGCTGGAAGTCTGCTCTCGCACTATCAAACTCCTTCATGACCACCAGTGCCTCCCCTCGTCTGAACAACGCCTTCTCATTGTTAGAGTCCAGCTCCAGTGCCTTCGCACACACACGCGCACACACACACGCACCAGCCCAACAGCAGAGAGGAGTGAAAACAGCACCACAAGGTCATTTCTCATTTATGTAGAATAACACTGACATATTTATACCTTATAAATAACTTTCACTTTGTCTTCTAAATAAGATGTCTCCTGTAAAGAAGTGAGTGTAGATTTTCTACAGACCTTGTCACAGTTCTCGAGGGCGGGGCTTGGCTCCTGCAGTTTCAGGTAGCACATAGCCAGGTTAAGGTGGGCAGCCAATCGCAGCGCCTTGGCTTTCTCTTCCTCCTCCCCCTGCAGGCTGGACTCGTGCTCCAGCCAGGACACGATGCGTTTATACTGCACGGCTGCTTGCTTGTATTTGCCCTCCTGTGCACACAGACATCAATCAATCACCACATACCACCATTCAGCAGCTGCCACTATCAACATAACATTAACCAGCACACAGGGAAGATGAACACAGCTTGTGATTTGTTACCTTGAAGTACTGAGTTCCCTTCTCCTTGACGATTGAGCTCTGCTCCAGCTTCTCAATGGAGTTCATCTCCCACGACTCTTTGGCCTGCAGGACAGAACATCTTAACCTCAGACTGATGCTCTGAGAAGAACTTTCCCTCATGCTGTTAATAACTCACACTGTCCCAAATTAACTCATGACCACATTATCCGTCAATTCCAGTGGAACAAATGAAAACAGAAAAGTGTGCCTTCAGAAACCTAACTTCTTCTGTTCTGAGATCAGTTTTATCTTGAGCTTAAAGAATGAAACACAGTGGAGCTGCTCTGATTGAATGTCTATCTGAGGCGACAGATGTGAAGGGCCGCTGACCTTCTCAAAAGCTTTCAGGTTGATTTTGTACTGCAGTGTTGCACCGGGTGGGATGTTGAATTTGTCACTGCCAGCTGCTCCAAAGCCGTACCTGAGACACAACAGACCAATCAGAAGAGCTGAGAAGAACTGAGAAGAGCTCCACAATGGGCCTAAATTCAGCAGCAGCCATGAGCTCTCAGGACCACAGCTGTAGTGAGGAGCAGATGAGCAGGTCTTTACTTTGGTTTGATGGTGAAGAGTGCCTCCTCTCCCTGCTCCATACACTGCAGAGCTTTCTCCACCCCCGCAGGCAGTCCCAAACTCTCTCCATCTCCCACCTCAAACTTCAGCTCCCGCTCATCAAAGACACGCCCCTCGTGACAGCCCTCCAAACACACTGACGAAGAAAACAAATGATTCAAACAACGCACAACTGAGACAAAATCTACATTTTAAAAGTTAAATGTTCATTAAATGTTTTAAAGGCTGCAGTGAGAACAGTGAGTGTAACAATGTGTTATACTCTGTTACAGTGAGAGTAACGGTGTGTTATACTCTGTTACAGTGAGCATAACAGTGTTTACCCTCCACAGATGCTCCCTCATTAGGTTTTGTGTAACCTTCCCCTTTAGTGATGATCCTGCGAATAATTCCACCATCCTCATCATCAGTGACATCTTCCCCACGAAACTCAAACAACTCCACCTGCCCAAAACACATCAAAGCACTTACTGATGGGTAACTGATGGGTAAGCTCTGCACACACCACTCACTCATGTGACGGAACTCACCTGGAACACTAGAGTAGCATTGGGTGGGATTTTAGGAGGACTGCCCGCAGCACCGTAAGCATACTCAGGTTTACAAATCAACTGACAGATCTCACCGATCTTCATTGTTGCCACACCAATGTCCCACGCTTTAATCACCTGACCTGTGAAACACAGAACATATAGACAAACCACTATTTTAGCTTTAAAGAGATATACATATGCATATATATATATAGTTGTGTTCTCTTAAACATGGACAAAGAATACAGCTTTATTAGATATGTAGAAAGTCTGTCAACACTAATTCAGCAACCCAACCGGATTTACAGCAGTGAATCCTCACCTTTTCCCAGCTCAAAAGAAAACCTCTCCCCTCGATCCCGGCTGGAGTCGAACTGTGTTCCGTCCAGCAGCGTTCCCACATAATGCACGAACACTTTATCACCCGTCATGGGCAACTCGGAGCCCGTTCCCGCAACCTTAACCAGCTGTAGAGAACGGGCAGCTGTCAGTCTTTAATCACAGCCATAACATACACCACACTAGAACATATCATCACATTTAAACTGTGATAGATCACATTACACAGCACAATCACTGCATCTCAGCGCATTTAGATTTAAGAAACAAGTCACTGGTCTTTGTGCGCGTCCACCTGTTTACATCACCTGCAACAATGACGTCACGTCACGTCACGTCACAGCGCAATACGGTGGTTATCACACTAAATTAACTCAGATTAGAGACGTGGGGCACGAATCATTGTGTCAGCGTGGCGTGCGCTGCAGTTGACTAGCCATCCCGCTTAGCTAACAGGCTAGCGTTCGCCATTAACAGACGCGCGTGCATGTGAGGGAGACCCGCTCAGAGCTTCAGATATGAACCCGGCGGTAATGCCTCTGCACGACGGGCGGAGACGTGTGGCGAGACATTATTATTTACCTTCAAAACACCTCCATCTCTCTTCGGGGTGATGTCCTCCCCCTCGCCGGAGGTGTCACAGCCCTCCTTCACCTCCTCCTCTGCGGTCATCTTCATGTATCTCGATTATTCCCTCACAACGTCAGCGCCGCTGGCTTCAGTGCCGCCGTAACAAACACGCCTGTCCTCCCGCAAACTCGTGTAACCGACTGGCGGTGGTTTATAACGTACCGACGCGTATGTGTGACGCTGCCGCCGCCGGAGCCCGTCGAGACCGCGCGAACTTTCCAGAGCCTCCAGAACCGCGTCGTTAGGGAGCGACGCGAAACGCTCACCTGCAGCAATGAGCGAAACTCTATGCAGTTCTTCTAATCATTTCAAACGGGCCCATACCGTACACGTAGTGCTGTGTTAAACTACCTATATAACACCGTTCGTGTTTATGACTGCATGTGTACAGAAAGCAGTACGTCTGCATTCATACGCTGTACGAGAGGGAGCGGAAATGTAGGCCGGTCCCTGCTCTGCGCCCGCTGGGATTGGCTGCGGGACTGGCGCGTTCGCTGGAGGAAGTGTCCGGTTCGGCTTATAGGATCATGAGTGAAGAGTTACTGTATTAAATGTCTTTATAGCGACACTGGACAAAACTCGGACGGGTTTCAGTTCCGAGGCTGAGGAGTTTATTGTCAGTGGTTTAATATCACATATCATGGAGCGGGACAGCTGCAGGTTTCCTTTTCCCTTCCAGCCGTATCCCATCCAGGAGCGCTTCATGGAGTCGCTGTACGCTGCTTTGGATCAGAGGAAAGTTGGAATATTTGAGAGTCCAACTGGCACGGTCAGTCTGTTCGTCTCATACCTGCGTCCCGCGCACCGATCAGCGTCAAACACTGTTTCTGACCTACAGGGAAAGTCTCTCAGCCTTATATGTGGTGCGTTGACATGGCTGAGAGATTATGAAGAGAAGAAGAAACAGGAGGCGGCTAAACTCCTGGAGGTGGAAAGTGAAGGATTGGAGAAGAGAGGTCGTGCTGTGGAGAGACAGATGAACTCTGACGCATCAGAGCCAGACTGGGTGTCAGAGTTTGTGCAGAAGAAGGCAGAGAGAGACACAGTGAATAAATTAAAGGTATGAGAATGTGATGTGTTTGTAGAGAAGATCAGATGTTTTTGGATGTAAGGGATGTAATCGTTGTCAATTTAATACCATTCAGGATGAAGAGCTAAAAAGAAAGAGGAGGGAAGAGAGACTGGAGATGATCAGACACAACAGCCAGCTCAGATATGCCATGAAGAGAAAGGTGAGACACGTACACAGTACAGTACAGTACACACCGCAGGTACAGTACACAGTACAGTACACACATACAGTACACACCGCAGGTACAGTACACAGTACAGTACACACATACAGTACACACCGCAGGTACAGTACACACCNACAGTACACACATACAGTACACACCGCAGGTACAGTACACAGTACAGTACACACCGCAGGTACAGTACACAGTACAGTACACACATACAGTACACACCGCAGGTACAGTATACACCGCAGGTACAGTACACACAATTGAACTCTGGCTGAGGGAAGCAATTTTTCTGTTATGTGATTTTCTTGTTATGCTGGTTGAAAGTTTCTTCACATCCTGAAATCAATCACATGAAGTGTTCTAAATATATGTATATAAATATTATGTGTTTATATAGACACAGGACAATAAAATGTTCATCAGTCATTGAACACACCTGCTACTTTTTCTTTAACAGGCTGCTGAGGATGACGAGACTGTAAGGTTGCTGCAGCTCAGCAGAGAGGGGGCGGAGTCAGAAACACATGATCCAGAGGAGGAGGGGCTTATTGTAGCAGAATATGAGAGTGACGAGGAAGCCACGCCCAAGAGCAGGTATTGGTTGTTCTGCAGGTGAAGAAATGGGAGGTTCTGTTCTCCAATACTGAGCTCTTATTCTGTTTGATCCTCAGCCTGTGTGAAGATGATGAGGATGACGATGTGGAAGAAGATCATGTCACTAAGGTGCATGTTAACTCTTCCTGCACTGGTGATCTGTGAGTCATTTGTGCATGTGTAACATGTGATCAAGGCTTTTTTTGTCTGTAGATTTATTACTGCAGCAGAACTCATTCTCAGTTGGCACAGTTTGTGCACGAGGTTCAGAAGAGTCCATACGGGCCCAGCATCCGTCTGGTCAGTCTGGGATCTAGACAGGTACACCTGCAGTCAACAGTCACATTGGAGTGGTATTGTTATTCCAGCCATGTACAAGTACATAGTAAAACGAAACATTTTTCCAGGACCAAGGTGCTACACACTCTACATACAGCACAGTAACTAGTTAAAGCTGTAACTATATAGAGCTCTCGTTCTTCTCACTCACTTAACCAGGTTGTAACAGCTTTTAACGAGTCATTGCTTGGAAACATAATAGCACATTTCTAAAGAAGGCACATCATTTAAAGTGTCATTCAACTCTAACACAAACATTCAGAGCAAGTTACATTTCTGACATGTCTTCCTCAGGCATTAGAAGCTCAGAACTCCAAACATGAGTGTCAGTAATACTGATGTCTGGTTAATAAAGGTGGACCAATTTCAACAGGACAGAATTACGAACACATTCATGCATTAATCAGACGCAAAACAGATGATGTTGTTTGTGTTATGTTTTCATTTTTAGAACCTGTGCATTAATCCTGAAGTTGTGCATCTGGGAAACGTCCAGATGATGAACGATCGCTGTCTGGAAATGCAGAAAAACAAACACGGTCAGAAACACGAACAGATGTCTGCCAGATTAAGCGCAGTGTTGTTGCCTTTTAGCTGACAGACTGATGACATCATCAGCAGAGTAATAAATAAGCCATTTGAGCAGAATGATGTTTAATGTGCATCTGACTTCCTGCAGAGAAACAAGAAAAGGTGACCGACTCCGAGCCCAAGCGCCGCCGCCGCGTTGCCAAGGCGACGTGCCCCTTCTCAGGTTTTGAGAATTTGATGTCAATGAGGGACGAGGTGCTGGTGAAGGTGCGAGACGTGGAACAGCTGCTTCAGCATGGGCGACACACACACACGTGTCCGTATTACAGCACACGCATGGCCATCCCTGCAGCTCAGGTGGTGGTGCTGCCGTACCAGACGCTGCTTCACGCTCCCACCCGCAGAGCTTCTGGAATCAAACTACAGGATCAGATTGTCATTATTGATGAAGCTCATAATCTGACGGACACCATCTCATCCATACACAGTGTAGAAGTCAGTGGAGCACAGGTACACACACCTCACGGCTGTATCTTATACACACACAGTGTAGAAATCAGTGGAGCACAGGTGCACACACCTCACGGCTGTATCTCATACATACACAGTCACTGTTGACTAATGAGTGTTCTGTGCTGTCTCAGCTCTGCAGGGCTCATTCACAACTGTCACAGTACTGCCAGCGTTACAGGTACAGATGTGTTTGGTTTTAATGTATGTGCTGAGTTTCTTTTGGGACTGTCTGATTTGAAAATGTCATTTTTGTCTCTTGCAGAAGTCGATTAAAAGCCAAGAACCTGATGTACATTAAACAGATTCTGTTTGTGCTGGAGGGGCTCGTGCACACACTCGGAGGTCCGATGAGTGATAGTGTTGTGAGAGTGTGTGAGAGTGTGTGTGTGACAGCGTTTTGAGTGTGTTTGTGTGTGTGAGCATGAGAGTGTTTAATCTGCTTTGCACCTGATCACTGAGTGTGTTGCTGTTGTTTTATGACAGGAAACGTGACTCAGAATCCAAACACTCAGGCCTGTGAAGCAGGTAAACAATCAGTTCAACTTCCTGCTGTCTCACATGAGTCACGTCTCAAAGATGTGGTGTTGTTCTTTTGAATTTGTTTATCAAACAGGAAGTGAGCTGTTGACTATCAACGACTTCCTGTTTAGGGCTCAAGTTGACAACATTAACCTTTTTAAGGTACAATAAAACCTCAAGCTACTCAAATGACCAATAGGAACTGTATGTACTAATACCACAGGAGAGCCTTGATTATCTCTGTTCTTCTTTTATTTAAAGGTTGAGAAATATTTTGAGAAGAGTATGATCAGCCAAAAGGTAAATCACAGGACATGTGAATAAGATTTTGAATGTGCAGGAACACACACACACACACTTACACACACACATCTGTGTTTTGTGTGCAGTTGTGTGGATTTGTGGAGAAATATGAAGGCAATGGAATAAACACACATTCCAGCTGTAAAAACAAAGAGAATCGTCACACAGAAGGACTGGAGCGTTTCCTAAAGACGCTGCACAGCAAACCCTCTGGTAACACAACAAACATTCACTTACAGACACTTATGGATCATATTAAGTTATTACAGTATGATGAAACATCTGAAGAACATGAGTAGTACGAAACGTTTTGCTGTGTGGTAGCGGTGGAGTCATGGGTGGTTGATTTATGGTCTATGGAGGATATTTTGATCCCTAGATGAAGTGCACTCACAGCACAAAGTCACAAACCCCAAACATGAACAACAGTAACATGATCACACCAGCAAACATCCACTAACCACAGCATCAAATCTGTTGCTTCATTAAATGACTGGACACACGTCACACCTCACACACCATAGATGCTTCAGAACAGCAGGTGGCAGCAGAGGTCAAACCCATCATGGCCTCTCCAATGGTGCTGGTGGAGAGTTTCCTGTCTGCGCTCACTAACGCCAACAAAGATGGACGAGTTGTGATGCAAAGACAGGGTCAGTGCAGTTTGTTGAGGTTTGTTGACTCGTGCTCTGGTCAAAGTCTCTCACACACAATCTCTGTCCTCCAGTTTGTCTGTCTCAGAGCAGTGTGAAGTTCCTCCTGTTGAACCCATCAGTCCACTTCAGCAACATCATCCAGCAGAGCAGAGCTGTGATCATCGCTGGAGGAACCATGCAGCCTGTCAGCGCACACACACATGCACACACACATGCACACAGACACACACACACACCAACTAAACACTGAACACTCGTGTATGTGGCTTGGTTGCAGGTTGCAGATTTTAAAGAGCAGCTTCTGTTCTCGGCTGGAGTAACCGAAGATCGTATTTTAGAATTCTCATGTGGTGAGTTTACATCTGTTTTCAGAGTCTTTTGCTGCTCTGTTTGTTATAGTGTGTGTCTGTTTTGTAACGGCTTCAGGTCATGTCATACCCCCTGAGAATATCCTACCCATAGTCCTTTGCACCGGCCCCTCAGGACAGCAGCTGGAGTTTACTTTTCAAACCAGGGACACACCACAGATGGTAAAACACACACACGCACATTTTATAATAAAAAAATGAATAAACAGATAGTTCTGCACTTAGAAATTAAGGTGAGGTATGTGATGATCTTTATATGTGTGGGGCTTTATTTAAATTAGATGGATGAGACGGGTCGGGTTCTGTCAAACCTGTGTAACATAGTGCCAGGGGGCGTGGTCTGTTTCTTCCCCTCCTATGAATATGAGAAGAGAATTCTGGGACACTGGGAGAGTACTGGAGTCCTCCAGCGTTTACAGTCTAAAAAGAAGGTAAACAAAGACATTTTTGGTCTTTATAGCTAGTTTACAATCAGTTATATATTAAACATGTTTATGTTTACAGTAAAGATGCTGTTGTGCCTTTCAGATATTCCAGGAACCGAAAAAAGCCAGTCAAGTTGAGCTTGTTCTTAATGAATACTCTAAATGCATCCAGGTGTGTAAGTGTGATCGTGTACTCGAGTACAGAAGTTGTGTATTGTATAGATTTTATATAACACAAAAATGTGTCACTGTGCCTCACTTATAAAGATGCGTGTGTTACCGGATTATTTTCCTGCAGCGCTGCAGTACTGCTGAAGGCGGCCAGTCAGGGGCGCTGCTGTTTTCTGTGGTCGGAGGAAAAATGAGTGAAGGAATTAATTTCTCAGATGACCTGGGCAGGTGAGCGGGGCTGTGTTTGAAATGGTGTACGACCATACTTCTCTATTTGCAGTGTGCATGCTCCCTTTATAATGTGTATGAACGCGTACCCTGTCTGATTGTGCTCAGATGTGTTGTTATGGTTGGAATGCCGTATCCCAACATAAAGTCACCAGAGCTGCAGGAGAAGATGTCTTACCTGGACAAACACATGGTGAGACTTTATCCAGCAGACTGCAGATGAAGCTGATCTCGCACCTCTAACTCTCTTCTCCTGCCTCAGCCTCATGTTGGTGGGAAAAGTCCTGGGAAAGCACTGGTTGAAAGTCTGTGTATGAAAGCTGTCAATCAATCCATCGGTGGGTGGAGCCACGCACTGGAGACATTCTCTAAGCATTTAAATGATGCAGTTTGCAGCCTTTGATATGTCAGCTGATAAAACATCACATCAGAATTTTTGTGTGCTCACATAGGTCGTGCAATCCGTCACCGTGGCGATTACGCCTGCATGGTTCTGTGTGACCACCGGTACTCGCGGACAGTCACGCTGCAGAAACTCCCAGAGTGGATCAGATCCAGCACACGCACACACACCGGCTTTGGTTCTGCTTTTGCTAGCATCAGGAGGGTAAGCTGCTCTGTGGAAGACATGAAGACACCTGCAGGTCATTCTGAACATTAGCCTGAGAAGTACGAGTGAGCCTGTCTTTCATTTCATTGATTCTGTTGCAGTTTTTTGTGGAGAAGCGTCAGAAGCTGTGAGCAGACAGATGTTCTGTGATCATCTGCACTCTTCAAGTTCCAGTTGTGGGTTCTGCATCAGAAATGTCTTCCAGACGTGAATTATTTACAGCTCTTCAGGTTCTGCAGTTTGTTGTGTTGGATTAGTTCTTTATAGTTTCACTTTCTTAATGAAATATATTTCAGATGAAGGACGATGCATTTCTGAGAAAAAACAAATTTATGAATTCATTCATTTTTAACAATGTCCAACACATTTCTGTTCATGTTAAAGGTTTCAAAATAAAAGTAACAAAAATTAGATGACTTGGCAAATTTTCTGGCTGCTTTTTAGCCTGTAACAGAACTTCAGTTCATTTTCTCTTTTTAAATAACACAACACACTTCCGCTTAACAGCGAGAGACAAACAAAACAAGATGAAAATGAATTTCTTAAATATACTCTGCCTTTTTGCAAAGTAAATCTCACTTAGAAAACTTCTGAGAACTGAAATGTGTTCTACATATACATGTGTCATCATCACATCCTGTGCACATGTGATTCCTGTCATCCATCACTATTAGTCTAACATTACCTCCCATCACTACAACAGAAGCTCTACCTGCCCGAGAGCTTCCGCATTCTCACGTCACGTGACGAGTGACGACACGATTAGAGGTTTTATTGTGGACATAACAACAAAAACTACAATCACCAGATACCATACTGATAACCAAGCAACGATGTCATTAAATGGTATGTACGGTAATATAAGTAACTGTTTATAGCAGATCTTAATTTGTTATTTTAAAGTCTCATATGTAAAACGTAAGATCGCTGGTGGCCCCGCCCCCTCCGCCCTGTTTTGACGCTCTCGCATCAGCACCATCCCGCGCATCCCTTCACGCGCGCGGCAGAGGCGGGGGTCTCTCGGTTCAGATTAACCCACAGTGCGCGGGTGTTTCGGGGGTCCGGCCGCTGCATCTCCTGTGAGATCGCAGCGGGATGTCGAGTCTTCTGGATAATCCTGTGCAGGCGGTGCTGTATCTGAAGGAGCTCACCGCCATCGTGCGCAACCAGCAGAGCCTCATCCAGACGCAGCGCTACCGGATAGACATACTGGAGCGCCGGATGGAGGATCTAGTGCTTGAGAACCGGCAGCTACGCGACTGCAGCGGTCATCACCGGCACCCTCCCCGGTATCATCCGCCCCCCCGGACGCCTCCGGCTCAGTCGCAGCAGCATCATTCCCCGCAGGACATGCAGCTTGTTCCCGCTGGATCCAGACATGATGATGGAGCTCAGGACCCCTGCTGTCGGTCCCCGTGTCGCGCCGCGGGACCCCCGCGAGCGTCCGAGTGAGTCTGAGTGAGCACACGTGTCTGCAGCAGTGAGTGCCAGAGATCACTGCGCCATCATGATTACATAGCAAATCTCACTGTATATTCACCGCAGAGATGTCGTGTCTGTAAATACATGATGAGGTCAACTGTGGGTCATCATCTCATCATCATGTAGCTCAGCATTCGTTTAGTACAATTACTTGTTTCAGTAGGTAAGGTCTGAAAGTGAGATACGTAATACATCTGTGAGACTGCATTAGAGGACACACACATGTTCAGAGCACGATTACTGTCCTGCATTCAGCTCATTCAGGCACACGGCTTATGACAGGTATGTTATGTGCTGTGGTTCAACATCCTAAACATCCTTTACCACTAGGGCTTCACCACCTCATAAATAATGATGTGGATAAATGTGTGACATCATGTGGATCTTGACCTTTGCAGGAGTCAGACGGTTCTGCACCAGTTCTGCTGTCCAGCTCCAGAAGCAGCAGAAGGAGATTCTATAACCAGCTCCAGGTGAGAATTATTGAGTTTGAGTTTGTCTTTCTACACGGCAAACAAAATCTACAGCATGATCTAATGGACAGATTTGGTGAAGAGAGGGTTTTGGGTGAGACTGTGGTCATTCGTACTGTAGTTCACCTGTTTCTGAGGCATTGTGGGGGATAGAATTGAACCTGGCGGAGTGTAAGCTTGAGTGTTTTGGAGAGAGAGAGAGAGTTTAACCCTTGATCGTCCTCTGTATGATGGGAAAATGTCAGTATGGATAAGTACTACCAATCAGGTGGAGAGAGAGAGAACATTTCTGCTCGCTCTTGCTCCAGTACAGACCCTCAGCCACCTAATGACCTGAATAAAATCCCTCCTGACTGTCTTTGAGGTTCCGCTGCATTTGACGCGGTTCCTCAGAGCTGAGCAGGAACATTGTGCAGTCTGCTGTGTGTGTGTGTGTGTGTGTGTGTGTGTGTGCGTGTGTGTGTGTG
>JBAJNP010012443.1:0-13401 GCA_036877545.1 Yasuhikotakia modesta | reverse complement strand
TTTAGGTTTAGGAGTGGGGTTAGAGGAAGGAAATTTTTTCAGTATAAATTAGTTCAGCATAAAAATCATTGTCTATGGAGAGTCCCTTTAAACCACATATGCAAGGGTGTGTGTGTGTTTGTGTATGTAATCAGTTTAGTGATTACATGTTTAAGACATATTCAAGAAATCTTCGTCCCAACTACAATCCAAAAAAACTAGTGAACAAATATTCTCCCTAGCAAAATCTATATCCCAGTTCTCCCTGTGCAGCCCTGAACAATTCTTTTTTGTCACTTCCCTTCCTCAGGCAACCTGGGAGCAAATCACGACTGTGGAAATGCTGTCATGGCGTGCTCTGAGAGATAAACACTCCAGCCAGCCAAAGAGTGAGGCATCTTCCCTCTCACTGTCTCCGCTGGGCTTTTCTCCAGTATTTTCTCTCCTGGCTCCAAGCTCAGACCCGGCAGCCGTGGGCAAGGTCAGGGCATGCGCTGGGTATGTATCCAGTCAAACCGCATACATGCAGCTCAACACAGAGAAGCCTGTGCAATCGGGTTCCCTTGAGGGGCCGTAAGCGTCTTCGGGATACAAGCTGAAAGGCAAAGGTTGCACTTTCTAAGTCTTCGGAAAAACGCTCCGTTTACTCCGGGGCTGGGGTGAGGTTGACAGCTTTGGCTCTCTCGTTTACCAATTTGGCAGTCAGTGAGTTTAGTTTTTTTGTCTCGTTTTGGCTGGAAATGGCGGCTAAAAATCTGAGACTTGGGTGGATTCCAAGCGGCTAAAGTGCCTGAAGTACCTGTTTTTTTTCTCTCCTGCATGCGAGCTAATGATGGGCATATGTGCGCCTGTGAAACAGCAAACCTTTATGTGCGTCATGGGAAGATAAACTCTGTGTGTAAAACTAAAAAGTACTGGGGAGGTGTTCAAAATATAAACAATATAGTGAACGTCAATTGCTCCCTCAGCAGGGGCCTCGTGTTTTAGCAAAGCCGCTAGTAATTCCTTTTTATTGCACTTTTTCCATTTTCAATTATAGGCACATTAAAAAGAAACAGGCTAGAAATAAGGTGGAAATGGCTGACGTCATAAGCTTGAATCTGTGTCACCCACATAAACACCATTTTGCCTTATTGCACTTTTATTTATAGATGCGACTGAGGAAAAGGAAAGTTGTTGGATTCAAACTTACAGCAAACAACCGCTATGGCATGCAGTCATTTATAATTATCTCTTTTTTTTAAATACGTGCACTATTTACTTTATTTTACTGCAGTGTGAAACCATGACTGGATCGCAAGATAAGACATATTTGTTCCTGCCCTCTATCAATCAAAAGCACATAAAGTCTAAAGATATGAAGCTTAAACACAGCTCCAACTATAAAAACACACTCCCTGCTGGCCTGGCCAAATTTTCCAGAACATTCCTCTCCTGTTCCACCTCTGGGTCAGTGACTGGCCAGTTCATCCAGTCAGGGGAGGAATCGTCCTACTGAGGTATTTTCTAAGTTCACTTGCATGTAAAAAGCTGAGATTAGTGAAACCATTAAAGAGTTTTAAAGCTCATTAGGTTTGCTGTCGCATTTCCATCTTAGCACACGTCAGCATTTCAGCAGCTAAATAATAGATGCCACTTGGTTTATCACAAACACAGATGAGATAAAGCAGGTTTGAATTATCCACATAATGTCTTCGAAGTGTTTAATATGGGATGATATGTGTTTATTTGAGGAGACACGTAATGTTTAAGTTATTTTAATGACTCATTTGCATATCTTTGTTCTAAATGTTCTACATTTGTTTCAGGAATAAAAAGAAGCCATTTATCATCAAGAAATCATTAATTGGCATTAAAACATGTACGTTTGCAGATGCATTGCTAGCACACTGTAACACGTTTGTATGGTCCAACGTTCTAGGCAAGCCTGTTTTGAAACTGTTGTGGTACCATAAAAGCAGCTGACATGAAAGAGAAAACTGGCCGCTGGTGCACTATAGCGCCTCCTGTGGCAATGTTCAGAACACAGTGTACAGTATGTTCAGTGCATTGCAAATTATACTCTAACACTTTATACACTTTTTGGAATGCAACAATGCATGAAATTGAAACTTTTATGCCTTAAGCCAAAGTTTTAATTCACTCTCCATTTAATTACATTGCTTTCTAGGACAAAACAATTAAGATCTCATTTGTTTTTTAGGGTTATGTTCATTCTAAACATCACCAACACAAAGGAATTGAAAGTAAGGGAGCAACTGCATTTGGAAATGTCACAAGATGAATCTGAACCCATGTATTCCACATGAGTTTTTAGATCAGAGCTCTACAATCTAGTAAAAAGTTTTCATTGGACAGGTACTATTTTGTCTTTTCTCACTTTAAATAAAAGGGAGCAATATATAAAAGATATGTTGCAAGCCAAATTCAAACCTGTGTGTAGCCTAGATAAGCACCACAGCTCAATGTCAAAGTGTGCGCACTAACCACTAGACCATGGCTCCAACATCTAATAATACATATTTATTTTAAAATGTATAAAAGGATAAAATAGGGCCAGTCTCTGATGAAATTTTAATCTGTGTAGGCTGGAGGAGCACTAGTCACTAGGCCACAGTTCTGACATCTATTCATCAGTATTCATTTTAAAAGCCAGAGAAGAATAAAACAAGTCTTAGTTTCTGATAAAAACACATGTTAAAAGAGACAATTAAGAAAAATGTGCACTGTAACTACCAAGACAGGCCGAGGACATCTCTGTGTGAGACATCAACGCTTCCATTAAAAGTTTCGCCTGTTGCCTTTCGCTGAAGTGTTTCTATAGCTGGCTTTTTGTTCTTTCAAATTGAAAATGAAATTTTTACATTTTTTCCAGACGCTCATCACTGGCGAGCCAACCTTGTCAAATTGTCCAATAATCCACAAGCTGCCATGTTGTAAGATTAAACAGAATTATAAAGGTAGAAGCTGTGAGTCTGGAGAGATGATTACATTTCTTTAAGGCATGCCTGCAGGGCGCGATCTGTCTGTCATGGGTTTACGTTGCGTGTGTGGCATCAATCTGTGGAGTTTCGATAGGCAGTAGCTCCTGGTTTCGTTGTGATATGTTTTGTTGTGTGAAAAAATGAGATTTCAACACATCCCTATAATGTGTAATCAAGTTGTCCCCTGTGGGGTGTGTGTGTGTATCAGTCTAAAATGACATTAAGTGTCTTTCATCTACACTGCCCTTGACTCTTTGTGTGGTCCTGTTTGTCAGGGCCCCCCACCCACATTTTATTATCTGATCTCGGATCAGCCTGTGCTGTAGCCAACATACCACATCTTGGCATCAAATCTGATCTGGGATCAGTTCATCATCCCAAGCACCACAGGGCCCACTATATGTGTCTTCAGCAAGGCAGGCGCTGGCTAATTTTGTTCGGCCCTACGTATTTGGACAGGGCGGCCAGTGCTTGCAGCTGTCTCCTGGCTCGAATTACAGGTGCTTAAACCACGGTGTAAAAATAAATGGAGGTGAGAATATTGCGGGAGTGATGGAGAGAGGGGGTTTGGCAGCAGAAAAAGAGATCAGACAGCAACAAAGACACTAGCTATACCCACCGCTGTGATTTGGAGCAACATTAGACGATTCGCCAGTGCCAACGGCTCTCAGATCACCTGGCTGGCATTGTTACAGATATCAAAAACACAATTTGTTATCAATCACAGTTTCAGTGGAATTCCCACCACTGAGAACAGATATCTAAAGCATTTTAAATGCTACAAATGTGTTATATTAAATTTTATAATTAGATTCATTCTGATTCGTTTACAATAAACTTTGAAGAAAAAGGGAGATATTTTGAGGAATACACACACTGCATACATACAATAACTTTTTAATGTTACCTCGTCTGACAGGATTCAAAAAGAAGGAATAAACACCACAAAAATGCTGTTCTGATAAACATCTTTTTAAACGTAATATGAATTGAGTTTTTAAAACAGACAGTTTTCCTCAGCACTGGTAAATATGTTGCATCTAATTATTGATTCATCTGAAAGCTAATTACTCAGATCTGAATGTACTGAGTCAGTCATTCATTCATTAGTGGTAAGTGAGAAAATTACACTTGTGTCTTCAGTCTTGATCTAATAAAATTACAACCACACACACATGCGCATCATAACACACACAAAATGTGTGTTACTGTGATAATGCCTAATGGTAGAATCATGGTATTCTTTAAATACCCCTGGAGTACATTGTAAATGCCAATGTACATAAATACTATCATTAAATGCTCCAGTTGATTTATTTGTTTGGAACAGAACAAAGGCATGTGGATATTATTTTCATATTTTACATCATAGCAATAGCGCTACCGTATCAACACAGCCAATGGCTTGTGTGGCAAAGTTGTGCTCAGAACATATAAAGTGTGAGTTGTCATAACAGACATGTTTAACCTTCAGCGCTGTCTTATTTTAAACATCAGAGCACGAATCTGTCTGTAGCACTTTCGTTTTATGTCCGACCTTGTAAGAAGCAAAACAAAGAAAAAACAAAAATCGAAAACTTCAAATTCCATCTGAAAAGACTTCCTTGCATTCTCTGTCAAGTCTAAAACTCTCTCCTCTCGTCTTTCAAATCGTGTCACAGTGTCTCTGCACTCAGAATAGAGCGAATCTCAAATATCAAGCAGGCCATCGGGTCTCCAAGCCGCCTGTGATGATCCATTAACCCCAGAAGAATATAGTAAGTTCTGCACTAAAGAAAACCAGCGTTCAGGTCGACACTTAATGTTGGATATTTGTCACGATCTCTCTGTTTAGGCGTTGCGGTCTCAGGAGAGAAAGGCTGTACCAGGCAGCAACTGGATCTATACACTATGACCTAATCCTGCAAATAGCTGCTAGCTTTCTGCGAAAGCATTTCTGAGTGACTTTATCTGCCATGTGATTGTCTGTCGACGGTAGACAACTAGCACTTTGAGTGAATGATTTGACATTTAAACAAGTGCATTAAAGAGGAAATCCTAAAATGTCATCTCAATGTGAAATGATACTGGCACCGTAAGGCCTTTAAGGGGTAATTCGGGTTTATGTATGTTTCATGACAAGCTAGAAATTTTATACAAGTTTTATGAAGGAAAATAGTCATTGTTTTATGCAATTCAGAGAGTATACAGGATATTTTATATTTAGCTTTTTTCATATTTAGCTTTTAACATTTAGCTTAAATATTTAGGCGTTCCTGTAGCTTAACTGGTAGAGCATTGTGTTAGCAGCACAAAGGTTGTGGGTTTGATCCTAATGCAAGTACTGAGAAATAAAATGTTTACTTTAAAATCACTGCTTTGGATAAAAGCGTCTACCAAATGAATTAATGTATTTTGAGAGACATTTTTTATACTCGGATATAAAAAATTACTAAAGTTTATTTTGAACAATAGTATATTGTGTATCTTACATAATAAATATTGTATATAATGTTTGACATTAGAAACACTCTTTGTCAGAGACTTCACTTCTCTTGATCTGGTCACACTAGTATCCTTTCTAACAGAAACGCTCTCAGACCACTTGTTCCAAAGTGGATCAAAAAGTGAACTGAGTGAAAAAAGAACCAATGAATAGTGAATTTGCATCTCATCTGAGATTCATTCCTATTCAATTCATATTTTATTATAGCAATTAAGTGACATATTATAATACAATATCAGTATATTTATGTTGCAGTTTCTTGACTTTGTTGTTGCATTTAAAGGTGTTCCAGTTATGCTTGCAAAATCATTTTCACAGAGGACTGAATAATTTGAAGAGTGAAGAGAAAGTGAAGAGTTTGTGTGTGCAGTTGATAAGCAGCTGGAATTGTTTTATCATTATTAATCTGTCATCTTTACAAATCTAACACAAGTGGCTCATTTTTTTTCTGTTGTTGTGTGTAATTATTACCTTTGGTGTGTTAATCTGTCAGACAAATGTATTTGAAATTATGCAAACCTGGAGTGTTTTGTGTGCACAGCACAGGCTAAATGTGACACTTTAAACAGACTTTAGCAGAATAAAAGTGACCACACAGCACAGCACCACAGTAGTCAAACTCAGATCACCTCCCAAAATGATCTGAATTCAGTTTGGAACATTCATGTGCATTTTGAGCCATATTTTATTAACTGATAATAATACACTATTCCACTATACAAAATGTGCATTTAACATTCTGTTATTTGCATGATAAAAGATTTTATCCCAACACACAGCAGTCAGTTGGCTGCAGTCATGCATAGGTTGGGGATTACCCACAAGCCCGTGGGGCAGCCATGCAATGTATGTAACATAGCATTGCCTTAAAAGCTGACAGTTAAAGTAGCAGGAAGAATTTGTGTTGCCAGTTTAAGGGAAATTAAGGGTAGAGTATTCTGAACCTTTTGAATTGTATAATTATATAGCTTCACACAGATTTTTGAACCATTATACCGTCACTGCAATTTTGGATGATAGCTTTTTCTGTGCAGACAGCAGTCTGAATACATGCAGATGTGTAAAAGTGTTTAGTACTGTGGAATAATCCCTTAAATCATGTGGCTTATTGAAGTGTGCTATTACTTTTCTGAGCCAATAGATTTATGATTTTCACCTGGTTGAGGATAAAACCCGTAAAACAAAATTGCATTGAAGAAGACTTGTGATGAAGGAGGGACTCATAACTAGACACTTTTTGGATAGGCTTTCAGGACACCCAAAACATCTTAGCAACTGTCCAACAACACCCTAGAAACCACTAAAATCACAGCTGCAAAGAGGTTTGTTAAAAACACTCATGAATGTATTAGCAACCCCCAAGCAACATCCTGGAAACCAACCCCAGTAGTGTAGCAATTTGCTAAAACACTTTAAATGTCTTAGCAACCACTAAGCAACACCATAGAAACAGGGTGCCATGTTACATTAGACATTAACCATGTCATAGCATCATAGGCATAGCAAAGACCACTGTTTAGCAACTCTTTACTCACTTCAAACTCCTTAGCAACTCCCTTGCAACCATTCATGTTACCCTAGCAACCACATAGCAAACCACTCTAACACTCACCCTAGCATTCTGACTGCAAATATTGCACAGGCATGTAGCACTTGAAAATTCAGTCAGTACACAGTGTACTGAGGACATGGATGGATGGATGAGTTGCTAAACAAACAAAAAGAGAGAAAGAACAGCACGGTTGTCAGGGTTTCATCAACTCAGGAATAACAAAAACTGCAAGCTCCGCGGAGCGTTCTACCTGAACCACGCTTGGAAAATTTAGTCAACCTCATTAAAGACTCCCTAGAAATGAAAGCATCCTGCTAATAACAGTGATTATTTTCCCCAATCGCTTTTTAGTCTTTTGATGAGAAAATTCAGCCTTCCATTGTTCTGCAATGGCTTTTTAAAGCTTCCCAACTGCGGAATGCTTTCATATCCGAGAGGCAGCTTAATGACTGGCCACAATGTTATGCAATGGAAATGGGCTATTTTTGGTTAACCGTAGGCTGCGAATGCTAATTTGCATATGCATTTTTCACATGGCACTCCATAGTATGCAGAGTAAATGTGTCACACGCTGTTTAGCTGCCATGGGCCGCTCATCGTGTGGGTTTCTGAGGCCTGCAGCTTTACTGGACCGCCTCTTGGGTGGCGTCTCCATGCGGTCAGCAAGTCGCCAGTTTGCATTTAACTCCCATGGCGCGAATCTTGCGGTTGCATTGTTGACCGTTAGATTTATTGACCCGGCTCCCATGGGTGCACTTAGCCCAGTTTCCCTTGGGCTGATCAATTATTTATAACACATTTAGAAGCAGGTTAAGGGCCTTGAAGGAAATGAAAACACAATAGGGATGTTACGGATGATTTGAGACAGAATAAGGAATGAGGAATCGGTGGAGGTGAAGGAAGGATGACTGTTGTAAACACAAGCAGATGGAATCTGAATTAAACGCTTCTCCCCTCCGTTAACCTTGCGTACAAGTAACGTCTCCCTCCACTAAAGGTCAATCGTTTATTGCTTATCTAGCGCTTGTGTGAAGTAATGCTGTGTCTTATTTTATTTCAGTCTATCATCAGTCTGTTGTAGTGTTGAGGGAGCTGCTTTAAAACTTTAGCTTGCAAAGCTACTTGCTAACTGCAATTAAAAGCTAGCTATTAGCTACACTACAAAAAGTAACTATGTTAAAGCTTGTTACGGGGAAAATATCACTTTAAACATATAACAGAAATAGCAGAATATTTTAGGAAGGTGAAAGTTTTTAAGTGAATGTACTGCAGCCATGTTTGTATGTATGTATTGTTGTGGTATTAAGTTGCAATTGATGTGTGTTGATGTGGGATTGTAAAGCCATTTTTTAAAATAAATTCTGAGAAACAGGCTGGGAATTTCATGTACATGTTTAGTTGTAGTGTACCAAAATTAAAGCACTTAAAATTTCCAGACAGTACAGTAAAGGGTGTGTGTTCCAGCTGTCCAAGGAGGATGGGAAAGATTAATGTTAGCCCAGGAAATTTATGTTATATCCACCTGTGATTAATGGCTGGCAGATCCTTAAAAACATGAACATACATGTGCATAGTAGAAAATCACATCACACAACAATGTGAATATTTGAGCCTTGGGCCTGAAAAATAAATCAAAGACATCAATTTAAAAAATTAAGCACATACAAAACCCAGCTATGAACATGTACATGCAGAATATAAACATACGTTTACATTTTATCTAAAGTGAGTTACAGTGAGTTCGATACATTTCAGTATTTGCATTTCCTGGGTTCAAACCCACAACCTTTCACCCTGCTAATGCAATGTTCAGCCCATTGAGCTACATATTTCAATGAAGATAAGCACATTAAAATTGGCATAAACTAAAAAAGTACCTGTTATATATATACTTTAATTAATAAATTAAATGATTTCCTAATTTATTATATAATCTTTTACTTGTTAAAAAAGTGACAATTCGTTATCTTAAATAATACCTAGACATGTTCTTGACAGTCACCATGAGAGGCGCCATTTTAATTTTTCGTGGAGAAAAATCCCCAGGAGAACTTTTTCATTAGGAACAATGTTAGTGTAGCTGACTCACCATAGCTTCAAGTGAAATATCTGCTGATACAAACCTACACTTCCAGCATTCCCTTCTAGAACATAATGTAGACCACCACATACCAAGACTTTGGCAGGCAGACCCCTGAATAATGTGACAGGCAGCCAGCCTGTATGGTTATTAATGTTACTTGTCTCAATCTCTTAATGTTCCTCCGGCCTGGGGGATGGCTACAGGTGTTTTAGGCTGCATTACATCTCATTTTTCCCCTCCACCCAAACTGGAGTTAGCATTTTCAGTCTAGCTGAATACATTTCCAATCTAAAGGGAATCTGCTTATCCAATACAGATGTTCTGTGTACACACAAACACTATCATTACCTCTATTAAAGTAATGGTAATTCTGTGGCATTATTTAACTTTTGACTTGACCCCAGTGACCAATCAAGAGCTGTCTTAACATTGCTTGTTCTGATTGGTTGGCGCTATGCAACTTCCAAGATTCAAGAATTGCACTGGTCTAAAAAATGAAGGTTTTATTACTTTTGTTACTTGTCTGTTTATCAATCATTTTACATACCAGTTAGATTCCTTTTAAGTAGTTAATTATTGGCCAGACAAAGCTGAAAAGTGTTCTGGACTTTAACCACAGCAGTAGTCAATAGTTAAAAGTCTAGTTAAGTTTGGTTAAAGTTTGTTATCACGCATCTGGTTAAATAACACCAGTGTAGTGCCACTCCACAATATACTGTGTGTGCTGCATGTATTAAAAAAAATACTTTTAGACGCCTCCCAAAAATATTCCTGTTGGATAAATAAAGTCCAAAAGGAATCCACTGGGAAGTGTATTGAAAACGAGTTAATTATATTTAAGACTGGCTGGCTGGCTTGAATAGCAAAGTTGTTACAGCTCCTGCCAAAGATAGATGTCATGTCCGTTCCTTTTGGAAAACCGCAGTTGCCTAAATTTCCCCCATTGATTATTACTTGAGTGCCACTGGTAAGACATGATCCAAGTGGGACTGTGCGGAGAGAAAGCAGGGGATAAAATGCCAACAGGCATGTAGCCCAATGGAATTAAATAAGCTGGAATCTACAGTTTTTCCCTGGGATTTGTTTCCGTTCTTTGAAAGATACGACAGGCACAAGATAACAGCTTTACCCTCCAAAATCTTAGCGCACAGGGATATGAACAGAACTACATTCATTGTTTAGTGGAAGACGTTCCAACACTTATTCCCACATGAGAAATCCATTTCCTTTCTTTCTTTGCTCCGCAGCAATTTTTTGAGTGGAAGCACTCCAAAAGCGTGCAGCTTAGTCAAGCTCTCAACCAAAGATATTCTTCATTTCCATCGGGACCTCTGGCACGCTGGATTGTTAGGAACTTGGATTCACTACTGGAAAACTCCTCTTAAATTGAAAGGACTGAAATAGAACAAGTCTGAATCCGGCACTATTTATTTAAATCCAAATGCACTGACATTTTTCCCAGGAGTTAGATGGAGTTTCATTCTGTGCAAAGTAAATACAACGTAACACCCGAGTCTTTGAATATCACCCTCTGCTGTTTCTCATTTAAAGGTCACCTCTTTCAAATGTTCTGTTTTAGTCAGTGAAGTTTCAACATTTCATATAAGACTAAGCAAGTGTAATAGGATGCTATGCACAAAGACCTTAACAGAGTTTGACTAAATTAACAGAAAGATTGTTCATTTGAATGTGCTGGTCGAAACATCAAAAGCTGCCTTATGATACTGATTTTGTGAAACCTATTGTATATGAAACTTTGACCTTTATGAAAAGTCCAGTAAGCTATATAAAGTCCATATATATATATACATATATATATGTGTGTGTGTGTGTGTGTATGTATATATACATGTATATGTATATATATATATATATAGGACATAGAACATATGATATATATGCAAGAGAACAAAATCTGGTCGCCAAACTTTACCTACAAGTTAAACTGAGTCATTTAAAGGGTCCAGGACAGGTTGTAGAGATGACCGTAAGATATGAATATAGTCTAGTTACAAATCAGTGGTGAGATATAAGCCTTCACCCAACACTAAGGTCATCATGTTAACCTGTCAAATTGGTCAGGGAAGACAAATGTAGTCACTCAGCATTAGTTAAGACTGTCTGTTTCATCTGCTGTGTTCTGACATTTCATTTTCGATTTTCAAGTTCACATGGGTGTCATTGAGTTTAATTCTCGTCTTCGGCAGGTAGCACCTCTGAGATTTCACGTCCACCAAAAAGACGGTTTGATTTGCTCCTCCTTAGATCTCAGTTTGCTTTTAATCTCACATAGGCAGACTTTTGACTTTACGCATAATGTCTAGTCCAAGAAGCAGCCAAAAAGAGTGGATGATGTGAACGATGGCATTTAAAGGAGTAGTTCGCCCAAAAATCGAATCAAAATCTTGTCATAAGTTACCCGACTTCATGTCGCTCCAAATCTGTTCAACCTGTATGCCTGTCTCCTACAGAACACAGAAGTTGATATCAGTTTTTCTAGAAACCAGCATATATAGTATTATGTGCTAACATTTAAAAATATTTACTTTAGCAGCCTATACTCAGAAATAACAGAAACTTAAAATTGTCTGAGGTGTTTCTGACCGAGCCCTAACGATCCACAGCTGCTAAGCTACTGAAGGGTGAGGCGTAAAAGGCACGACCACGTCCAAACGGAGGTGTTATAAAACCATAAAGGACAGTGAGTTGTGACACCAAGGGTCGTTTTGAAGTATTATTCTCTCTCTGTTAGCTGTAAAGCCCACCCCCGGCATTACGTTCGTAAAAGCAAGTCATCTAAGGCATTCTATATGTAAACAGATGTTAGCCAGACTACTTGTCTAAGGGGAAAAACATAATCTTACATGGTTTAATAGCCTAGAAGTGGCAACTAGCATATCAGCAGCAAGAAAGCTGTGTGCATTAGGCTTGAACTTTTGAACATGCCAAGTTAATAATTTTTTCTCAGAATGAAACAACATTTAAGATCATTTACTGTTGCTGGAACCCATAACAATCTTTTTTATTCTTCTGCATATTTAAGTAAACCCTTTAGCAGGTATATAATCCTTGCTAAGACCAAAAGGATGGCCTTCTAACAAATTCTTCCTTATGTTCACGTACAGCAGCCAACATAGTACTGTAGGCAGGATTATTGTAATAATTAACTTTTGTTTGACAAGCCTTGGAATGCAGCATTGAAATTGTTTATGTGCAGAAGTTAAAGCAATAGTTTACTCATGCGCTATATAAGTCTTCTGAAGTCATGCCATTGATATCCTTGAGTGAGGACATCATTTATCTGAACTCATTCCACTTTACTGCAGCTTTCAAATCTTATTCTTTATATTAGGTTACATCACATTTGGTTCATCACATCTCCCTGTGCACATTTTATTCAAAAATTCAATATGCATTCAAAAATATATGTCTTCTTTATTGAAGAAGACTTATGGGTATTTAAATATATGCAGACGTAAATGTTTTTGTATGGAAAAGGGCTGAAAAGATATTTTTCAAAACGTTCTTCTTTTGTATTCCTAAAATAATAGCATAAGTTAAATAATAAATAATAATAATAATTAGGTTAAATAATAAATAAAATAACTCAGTCTCATTTTATTGGGTAGTATATTTTTTATACTGTAAGTATCTTATAAGTATCTTATGTGCTATACAAAGTTATATAATCTTGCTCGGTCTGCTAGGCTTGAATTATGAATCCTGTGTTCACTTATTCAAGACAACATATGAAAGCAGTGGATTATGCTAATGATTAACCTTTGGTAGGCGAGTCTTGAAATGCTGCATTTGAAATGCAAGCATGCAGAGCTAAGCCAAAGGGACGCAAAGCATCTGGCCTGTTTCACACAGTGTGTTAATCAGAGACCCTCATCGCTGTCATGTTTTTCAATAGGAGAGATTTTTGCCCCCCTCTTCGGCTTAATGTGGTCAATAGTTGGATTTTAAAAGTGCTCATGAGGTCTGCCTCCATGAGCAATGAGCAACCATTGAGACAGAAGGCTAAAATGACAGGGCTGTAACAGTGGGGGGTATGTGTGGGGGGTGGCGTCAGTTTTACATTCTCAAGACATGTTTGCCAACAGCATGTGGCAGCTTGAAGCAAGACGGCCCCTTCTGCCTCCTTCTTCTGTGTCATTCCAGCCCCCCTCCCCCTACTCAGGCTAGCGCTAGCTCACGCTCGCACGCTAATCAAAATGAGCATCTGAGAAACGAGGGCAGGTGAGATGCGGCTGAAATGTGTTGATGGTTATCAGACATGGTAAAAGGAGTGAGAGACTCTTATCTGGCCAATCTG
>JBAJNP010012442.1:0-13402 GCA_036877545.1 Yasuhikotakia modesta | reverse complement strand
CACAACAGGTGCTGCGGGTTCTGCCGCTACAGACTCTCGGCCCGTCCGTAACGGAGACTCCAAACGGCGCAGTAAGAGCAGCCTGCCGTCTCCCGGTTACCGCCTTTCCCAAGCTTCCCTGGAGGGCGATCGGGGTGAGACGCTGCCCGGGCGTCGGCGCCTGTCCATTATGAGCTCGACTCGAGACGGCGTGTCCTTCCGCCCAGTCACGGCGGCGGGAACCCCAACCACCCCACTGCCCCTCCCTCTACCCCTCCCCGCTGCCGCCTCGGCCCCACCCACCGTGCAGCGTTCCGTGGGGTTCGCCGCCCCACGCGCACCTCTGGCGTCCACCTCCTCCACGGGTACCGGCATGGTGGTGGTGGCCGCCGGACTCGAGACCACCACCACCACTGCGGCCGGGACACCAGAAGCCGGACCCGGTCTGGACGGAGAAGATTACAGCTACTCCAATCAGTCCACCTTCATTCAGAGGCGGTTTGGAGCCATGCTGCAGCCGGGCGTCAACAAGTTCTCCCTCCGCATGTTCGGCAGCCACAAGGCGGTTGCGCTGGAGCAGGAGAGGCTGAAATCGGCGGGCGCATGGATCATCCACCCGTACAGCGACTTCAGGTACAGTGAGTGAGAGACACGTGTTAACTTCCATGCATTAATATCCCTTTTTAAAATATTATTAGTTTGCACATCACCACAAAAGTTACAGTCATTTGATTGACAAGTGAGAGCACGTGATCCGATACCCCCAATACGTATCTGATGCTAATGCAAATGTAAACAGGCACTGAGTGAAGTTCAGCGTGTGGTGAGAGGAATAAAGTGAACTGAAATGAATTGCTATTCATCTCTGATGTCATATTGTTCTGCATTTAATCAGGACCAATAGCTGAAGGTTACTTTAGGTTATTTTTCAGATGCAGTCTTTTAAATGTTTCTTTGGTTTAGACTGCTCTGTAATCTACATCAGTGTGTAGCAAAGCTCATTAACTCAAGCAAACTCTTCAGTGAATCTCTTTCAGTGAAAGCAGAAGTTGTGTCAGGTTAGATGTGTATTACACTATGAAGACAAGCTCTTAAACTGTACATGTTTTGTTCCCTGTCTAGTTTCAGCTGTGATGATGTAGCTGTAACTAGGTACAGCTATATGATCCCTGTTTGTAATGTTTCTCAGTGCCTGAAGTTTGTCATTAAATTAAAACTTTGAGCTTTAACATGCAAAAGCAGAGCAGGTTTTTGCTCCATTTATACATCAGTGGGGTTTTGTTTGTTTTGCCACTGTTGCCCTGTTGTCTTGCTTACAAGGAGACAGCTGACATGCAGCTTGTTTTTGTTTTAAATATTGTTTTAAATATAATGATACAGTCTTCTCTGTTTAACCCTTTAATTCTCATTCTTTTATCATGTAATTTCTTATATTATTACATTTTGTTATGAAAAAAGTGTATCTTCTTCCCAATGTAAGCTGGAATGGCAGATCATGTTTAAAATGATATTTGTCATCTGTTATGTTAATTGACCAAACTGACAACTCGCAGCTCAATACTCCAATGTATGTGGGCACTAACTGGTTAAATCAGCAGCATGTCACTTCAATTAATGTTTTCATACTGTGTTAGTAGTATGAAGTCTGAATATACTACTAACATACTCCATTCATACAGTCTGAATGCATTCCCCTCTCATAGAGCACTGATAATCTCATCATATGGTTCATATGTGTGTCAGGCAGCAACTACAATCTTAGTTTTACTTATTAGTGTTATTAATGTACATATAACAATAACATTTGCAGTAATATCATGTATTCTGTGTTGTACATGTTTGATAGTTTTTCTGTTTTCTATATTTTTATTTTCATTGTATAGAAAGCTGCTTTAAACAGTGTAACATTGTTACGCTATAGTTAAATTGAATGTATTAATTTCCATAGCACAAAGTTTAACACTCAGAGTTTGTTGGCAATAGTGTCACTTATTAAACAGTAATATTAAAACATGCACATGCTGTAGATATGGGGATTGTAATGTCTTAGAGCAGTGAGATGGCAAGCTAAGGTATAACTGAATATGCACATGAGCTCCATTAGTCTGTCTGCTGTCAGAATGAGTATGGATCAAATATTTATAATGTTCTGCATTATTCATTCAGTATATTTAATCTGAGGACCTTCCAATTATGTTAAACTGGAGCTATGAATAAAGAAATGAGAGAGCAAACACACACACACACACACACACACACACACACACACACACACACAAACACATTGTTTTATTGTTGTTTTTTTGACATTAAGAACATTTTCTCATTGTATTCAGCTGCAACAGATGCGGGTATTTCACATTCTCTAGCTATGCTGACGAAGAAACAGCATGGATGCTGAGAAAGACCTTCACCGGCATCACCGTTCACCTCTCCTGTTTGTCCGTCTTTATCTGTCTGTCTGTCTGTCTGCCTGTCCATGTTTTGCTCTCTGCAGGTTTTATTGGGATCTTCTGATGCTTCTGCTGATGGTGGGAAACCTCATCATTCTTCCTGTGGGCATCACATTCTTCAAGGATGAAAACACGCCTCCTTGGATCATTTTCAATGTGGTGTCAGACACTCTGTTCCTAGTGGATCTGGTGCTGAACTTTCGGACAGGTATTGTGAAAGAAGACAGCACAGAGATCCTTCTGGACCCCAAAGCCATCCGTCAGCGCTACCTGAAGAGCTGGTTCCTTGTGGACTTTGTGTCTTCAATCCCAGTGGATTATATCTTCCTGATGGTGGACCTGGAAGCTCGCCTGGACTCAGAGGTAGAAAAAATTCTCCACCTCAGTGAAGGTCTTTTGGTGAGAGTGAAGTGGGAGGATGTTTTGAGTTCTTTTGCTTCCGCTGTTACTCTCCCTTTCCTGCAGGTGTATCGGACCGCTCGAGCACTGCGGATTGTTCGCTTCACCAAGATTCTGAGCCTGCTGCGCCTGCTGCGCCTGTCCCGACTCATACGATACATCCACCAGTGGGAGGAGGTCAGACAGACTGACAGACTGACAGACGACTCTTAAAGGAGGTGCGCGTGACGCTTTGGTTTTGTCCTCCTTCACAGATCTTTCACATGACCTATGACCTGGCCAGTGCGATGGTGCGGATTGTGAATCTGATTGGCATGATGCTTCTGCTGTGTCATTGGGATGGATGTTTACAGTTCCTGGTCCCCATGCTGCAGGACTTCCCGCCGGACTGCTGGGTCTCCAAAAACAGCATGGTGGTGAGAACGCTTAAGCGTAACGCTGCAATGTGTCATTTCTGTTTCAGTTGAATTCTCATTAGTTTTTGTCTGTGTCCTGGAGTCAGCATCCTCTGGCATTGTTGAACCATCTGTAGTCATCTTAAGATGCTGGATACATATGGGAGTAGACTGATCTGAAACTACCACGGCCACCTTTAGTCGACTTTGTAAATCTGTGTACAACCAGTCCAGAGTTTTGTGCGCAATTGGTCAAAAAAACAGGTGCTCTCTTTTTGATGGTGTTCTCACCCCAAAGTTGCGTGTGTGGGCTTGTATGCCTGTATGCCTGTTTATGAGTGTGTGTGTGTACGAATATGTTAAATGCATGTGTGCTTGCAATGGTATGAATCAACCTTGCATCTTGGAATGTACAGCATTTTTGTCTGGACATTTTGACTGGTCCTTACCAACACCTCTGTAAGAGTCCATTTGAAGTTTTTTAGACTTGGTTTGAAATGAGTTACGGTGAGGGTGAGGGGTAGGTATGACATTTGTTTACCACAGCCACGTCTAGATGGCTTTCGTAGAAAGTGTCTTTTGTACACAGTGTTTGTAGATTGTGAGGTTGTACCATGTGATATTTGAAAGCAGGTGTGTGTGAAAGATTATTTATGTTTCTGTGATCGCTTCTGCATGCAACTGCTTGTCTTTTCAAGATACTTGGCCAAAATAAAAAAGACATAATTAAAAACAAGATGAATTAGACACACACACACACACACACACACACACACAGTAGGGTTTCTGTCGTTGTTGTTTTGGTGATGGTTTCCAGGCAGATGATGGCCAGAGTTCCCAAGAGAACAGCACATTTGATCCATGATATATTTTTCTTTATTATTTGGATCTTGAGCACCTGAGTTGGTAAGTGATAAAACACAAAAATCATTTATTCTTTAAAGAACACTTCACCTTTCAAAAACCTTGTGTTCTATTCTTTACCCGTTTAAATACTTCAGTTTTACCTACAGAGCACCATGGGAACAATAAAGGAAGTAATCTCAGGTGAACACAAGGTGACAGTGGTGAAGAAAATCTTCCTGACACGTGGAAGATTGTTTAGGTTGAACCACAGGGGAGGTCTGTCACCTCTGGTCATCCGCTAGTGACCCAAAAACAACAGGCAGCTCTGCATGTTGTAATCTGTGTGGAGATGTATGTGACAAATAAAATGTGAATTTGAGACACCTGCAATACAGCTGCAAACAGTAAACAGCAGCAGGTCTGAACCTGCATCTGATTTCTGCTCTCAGTCGTCTGTTTCTCCCATCAGAACGGCACGTGGGGGGTGCAGTACTCGTACGCTCTGTTCAAAGCCATGAGTCACATGCTCTGCATCGGCTACGGCGCCCAGGCCCCAGAGGGCATGACGGATGTCTGGCTGACCATGTTGAGTATGATCGTGGGTGCCACCTGCTACGCCATGTTTATCGGCCACGCCACGGCCCTCATCCAATCCCTGGACTCCTCTCGCCGACAATATCAGGAGAAGGTAAAGCTCAGCAGTGAGAGATTCTGTCTGGTCACTTTCTGCCTTGTTCAGAATTAAACTATTTAATTGTTGTGTGACTTCATAAATGTGTTGTATCGTTTATTGCATTTGAATGTTTATTGTATTTTAATGATTTTTTAAATCTGTAAAATGATGAAAGCTTGTTGCGTATGTCTGGCTTATTAAAGTACAAGCAGGTGGAACAGTACATGTCATTCCACAAGCTGCCAGCAGATGTCAGACAGAAAATCCACGAGTATTATGAGCATCGATACCAGGGCAAAATGTTTGATGAGGAGAACATTCTGGGAGAGTTGAGCGAGCCGTTGAAGGAGGTCTGTCATCTCCACATGCTTCATACAGTTTAACTTTTATTAACTTTCTAGTGAAATGGCAGTGATTACAAAATAGAAGTAAAACGCAATTACAAACATTTTATTTGTGGATACACAAATTGTGCAATTACAGATCCCATATCCCATTTGCATTTTTGCAAAGAAATGTACAGTGTGTCATGTCAGTGTATTTCAAATGTACAGTGCAAATGCATTTCCAGCGTGCTGCATGTTATGAGCCTATCACAGTGAAATAATAGTGTTAAGTACTTAAATATAGCATAACAGGATATAGTGTAGTGTACAGTGACTGTATGCATTGTGTACACCTTTTATAAATGTTTGATGTTAGTTCATGTTTGATGTTTAATGATATTAACTAACAAATGACATGGAGTATTTGTACCTTTATTAACACATCTGTTACACTGCAGGATTATTGAAATAAACTGCAGAAAAGGTTTAAGATGATTAAATATGATTAGAGTTGTTGTGTTAACTGATTACTCAGACTTTCTATTTGAACCAAATGAAGACATCAACATTATGGTAGTAATTGCTAGCAAGTCTCTAAAAGTTTCTGTTTTAATAAGAAATGTTTGTGCTCTGTGACAGGAAATAGTGAGCTTCAACTGTCGCAGTTTGGTGGCTAACATGCCACTTTTTGCTAATGCTGATCCAAACTTTGTGACGGCTGTTCTCACAAAACTGAAATTCGAAGTGTTTCAGCCCAATGACTTCATCATTCGTGAGGGAACTGTTGGCCGCAAAATGTACTTTATCCAGCATGGACGGGTTAGTGTTCTGACTCGTGGCAACAAAGAGACCAAACTCAGTGATGGGTCATATTTTGGAGGTGAGTTTTTAGGGCCGGTAATGGTTAAAGTCAGATGTTTGTATCTCAAGTAATGAGTCCGACCTCAGAACCCGGTAATGGTGTTTGTGTGCTGATAGCAAAGGTGTTGCTGATAGCTTTGTTTCAGCCCGGTCCAATAGTCTTGTTTTAGCTGGTTGTTTTGAATAGAACAGGATTCTGAATGGCAACTCATGCAGAGTTTTTAGCTAGGCCAGCTAATCAAGATCTTCAGCATTAGTTGAAATATACTTGAAGGTGTGCATCTTGGATCAAGGTTAAAACTACAGACTGCACAACAGGACTTTGTGGAGGATTGTACTGATATCTTTGCTGTTCTTTTGTCTCTTCTTTTTTGTCTTTTGTGGGTCTGTCACACACACAGAGATCTGTCTGTTGACACGTGGCAGGAGGACAGCAAGTGTGCGAGCAGATACATACTGCAGACTTTACTCCTTGAGTGTAGACAGTTTCAATGAGGTTCTGGAGGAGCACCCCATGATGAGACGGGCCTTCGAGACTGTGGCTGCTGACAGACTTGATCGCATTGGTAAACTTTCTACCAATAACCCCTCTATTTGATGTTCATTCCGAGCAAACTGCTGCATCTAGGAAGACCCTAGCAGAATATATGTGCATGTAACTGTGTCAAAAAGGGTACATATTATATATTTCTATCTGAGTCTAATATATGTCAAAATACCACAGTAACCATTGGTGCAGTAAAATTGTAATACATTTAAGTAAGTGTTTTAATGTAAATGGGAAACTTCTAATTAGGTTAGAAACCTTCTGTTTGTCCCATCAGGGTTGTTCAAAATGTTTAAGCTGTCTGCTTGAACTTGTCTGTGTTTGTGCACATTAACAGCCAATTTCTAGGTATGTGTCATAAATTATTTTCTTGTTGTTTGTTTAAGTGTTTCTGGTTTCTGTGCTTTTGTCTCACAGGTAAGAAGAACTCCGTTTTGTTGCGCAAGAGCTCTCAGGGAGGATCTGTGGCAGGCAGCAGTTTGGGACGAGGTGGAGGCAGCCGCGGTGCTGGTTCAGGTTCTTGTGACAGCGTGTTGGTTCAGCAGATTGTTAAGCATGACAGTATGCCAACTATGCAGGATGTAGCTGCTGCCAATCGAGGCGGCGCAGTCTCGCCTCGACCTCATCCACTGATCTGGGCGCCGCTGGTCCATGCTCCCCTTCAGACCGCTGCTGCCACGACCAATGTGGCCATCGCCTTGATGCATCAGCAACAGCAGCAGCAGCAGTTACAGCAACAGCTGCAGCAGCAACATGCCCTGGGAGCTGCTATTTTTCTCCCCTCTCCTCTTCCTATCTCACTCTCCCCTTCATCCTGTCCTCTTTCACCTCCCCGTCCACCCATACTGCACCCTCGCCAGTCCTTTGGCTCCCTTATTGGCTTGATGGGTGGTCTGCCACCACGAGGAGTCTCATCTTCTATAACTCCCATACCCTCACCCTCCACAATAGTACCAACCACTGTGGGAGGCGCTCCTACAGCGGGCGGGGGAGGAGGTGTTGCCAAAACTTCACCCACACCTGCATCATCAGTACCCACCCCTCTGCAGCCTGGCAGAACTCTACATCACAGTCCTCGTTTTCATGCAGAAACCACAGGAGGAAGTCAGACATTGTCTCTCCATAAAGTTCTTCCATCCAACTCAACTGTTGCAGCAGTGCCCATTGAAGGACGAAATGTTGGCTGTGCTCAACAGGGGGCCAAAGAGGCTTTAATGCGTCATGTTGGAGGAGGCAGCACCCAGGGTCTCCCAATGATAGGTCGGCTGACCCAGGAAGCCAGACTGCTCTCTGCCTCCCAACCAACTCTGCCTCATCGTGGCTGGGCAGGTGTGCAGCCTCATCCACCTCTGCATCGTAAAGCCTCTGGAGGAAATTTGCTGCCAGCACCCTTCCTTATATCATCAGGACTTGCTAGAGGAGGGAGCGCAGGGGTTCTGAGCTCAAACCCTCCACAACCTGTCACACAAACACCCACACACACACCCCTGCTGTGGCCCTCTCAGTTGCCAAATACATCTCCACTAACATCAGCTCTAGGATCTGTCCCATCACCACCAACCCCGTTCTCCACAAAACAGGCCCCTTTTTGTTACACCAACCCTTCTTCAGCCTTTACACCTGCACCCTCTGGTCTAGGTGTTCCTCAAACCCAGCGCCCTAAAACTGGTGCTGCAATACCAACTCCTCCCTCAACTTCTCCTCCATCTTCCCTCCGCTCTGTTTCTCCTTCTCAGTCTGTCTCTTTTTCATCAACTTCATCCTCTGGCCTCACTTTGGCACAGAATTCCCGCAACAAATTGTCTCAGACGCCTCCACCACCATCTCCATTATCTTGCACCACCAACTCAACACCCACAGTAACTCCCTCTCAAACACCCATTCAAACTCCCACACAAACCAGAACCCCAACCCCAATTCAAACTCCAATTCAAACACCCACTCAAACCAGAATGCCAGCTCCTATTCAAACCATTCAAACCCCAGCTAAAACTCCAAATGCAACCATGAGCCAGAGTGATATAATACAGACCCCAGCTTCTGTTCAGGTTCTTGGCCCTCCTCCAGCAGAATCTTTTGGGTGTCATGCTACACCCTCTACTGCTTTGCATTCCCCTGCACCCTTTACTGCATCACACTCCCCTGCACCCTCTGCTGCATCACACTCTCCTGCAACCTCTGCTGCATCACACTCTCCTGCACCCTCTGCTGCATCACACTCTCCTGCAACCTCTGCTGCATCACACTCTCCTGCAACCTCTACTGCATCACACTCTCCTGCACCCTCTACTGCATCACACTCTCCTGCACCCTCTACTGCACCCTCTACTGCATCACACTCTCCTGCATCACCCTCTACTGCACCACACTCTCCTGCACCCTCTACTGCGCCCTCTACTGCATCACACTCTCCAGCACCCTCTACTGCATCACACTCTCCTGCATCACCCTCTACTGCACCACACTCTCCTGCACCCTCTACTGCACCCTCTACTGCATCACACTCTCCAGCACCCTCTACTGCATCACACTCTCCTGCAACCTTCACTGCATCACACTCTCCTGCAACCTCTACTGCATCACACTCTCCTGCACGTTGTCCCACTCCATCATCTGATGCTTTACAGTCACAATATCCATCTACTACACACACTCAGACCTCCCCTTCAGCCACTTCTACCTTAAGTCCATCTCTTATGTACACCTCCACTGCCTCCTCATCTACAGCCCCTCAAGTCTGCTCTACTGTTTCCACATCCTTATCTACAGACCTTCAGGCCTCCTCCAACATTTCTGTCTCCTCATCAATAGCTCTCCAATCCACTGTTTTCTCCTCCACTTCACCAAAAGAGGGAAAGAAAACCCAGGACTTGCCTCAGACACAAAGAGATTCGGAGACAAAGAGATACAAATTCCCCGCTAACATGTGAAAAGTAAGTGAACCCTAAATCAAACATCTGGTCAAAACCTCTTGTTTTGTTCATGTTATCAGGGAGAGTTTAAATCAGGATGAGATGTCATACGTATCAGTTCAGGCTCTGAAATTTCCACGAGAATGCTGTAGAGGTCTTGACCTTGAGAAACCATGTGTTTTCTCTCCTATATCACAGTAAACTTAACCAAGCTCATCATTTAATGTCAGGAAAATGTTTTCAGAAACACATGAAAATGTGTTTCTGAAAAGGTTGTACTGGTAAGTAGAACTCCATGCGATATTGGCTGCCCTTATTAAAATGCTACATGTAATAAATTATATCTATAGAAAGATTATATCTATAGAAAGGTATTGATATAATCTCTGTCATTTGCCAAAAATGTTGCTAGTATGATAGTCCTAAGGTGAATGTAATTGCAAAACTGCCAACGAGCTGCATCTCTGTCTCCAATTTATAAAGTTATTGTTAGGGAGAATATCTGAAATAAGTTTTTCAACAGTTTTTATCTGACATCAATCATATAGCCTTAAATCAGCTTTAAATGGTGATTACAATTTGAAAACAAGAATTTATCAGTAGATTTTACAGGGATTAAATTAACCTTGTTCATGTTTTTATCAGCTAAAACACTGGCAGTATTTTTAGGTCAGTAGAGATGTCCACTGCCCGGAGAACACAGTGTGAAACCTAAGACTGTGTTTGACATTGTTTCTTTAACACAATGTATAAAAATCACTATGAAAAGCACCAGCTGGGAACATGGTAACAGATTTTATTACGTACTCACGTAGCGACTAAACATTTTGTTAGTTTAAAATCAATGTAAAAAATGTTTCTTACTTGTGTTTCTGAGTACAATGTATTGTGTCCTAGTGTACTCAGGCACCATATTGGAAAAATAAATGTTATGTCTGAAAAGGTATCCTGACAGTACATTTGTGTTCATGTAGATTTCACTATAAATGGTGCATTGTACATAGTGAGTTACATTAAAACAGGAAATGTTTTTTTTAATTTCCATTTTATGCATTCTAGGCAGTTCAGCTGGTTTAGTTGCCTTTGTGTTTTAAAAATCCTGTATAGCAAATGAAATAATGAAGGAATGTAAGATGCCAACATTTTGAATATGCCTGTTGCATTTGGTAATTTCCCTCCTGCCAATTTTACTTTTTGGCAATTGTTTAGATGGTGAAAGTGGTCATTTTCCATCAGAATGGTGTAAGATTAATGAATTTAGCATAAGACCAGGAAATACATAGTCAATTTTGATTGTGTTGACCTTAAACGTGGTGGCTGAGGGAAATTCAAGCATTGCACAATCTGATTTGAGTTTAGTGATATTGACATTGCTTCTGTTTTCTAAGGCAATACAATTCAATCACACACTTTAATCAATGGCCTATGTCAGCATGCTCAGAAACCACATGAGCGGTCTGCTGCAACATTTCATTTAACACATTAGGTTTTCTCTATTGTAAAAGCTTCATTTGATTCACTAAAATGTTGTATGATTTTATATATATCAACTCATGAATAAAGTAGTTTGTTGTCTCAGGTGTTTGCTGTTAGTTTTGGACAATATGGTTACTAAGTTCATAATCTTACTGCTGTAACTGACATTGTGTTTGTTTTTGTTGTATTGCACTAAAATTGCTTTAGCTTTAGATATGTGATTCCCTGTCAATGTCTCCGTTTGTCTGTCGGTACGCCACAGCCCACCCTCTGATGCTTTATAGTATCTTTCTCAGTGCTGTTGTACTGTAGCCGCTTACACACACAATAGTAAGTATGAGTCTTTCTTGTTGTGCCCAGTGCTGTTCTAGTGTTTTGTGCTGTGAGTGAGATTGCTCTGTTGTCATCTCCAATACCATGTTGCCTAGATTGCACATTTAAGGACCAAATGTTTATTTTTTTTATCACAGCTTTAACTTTTGAAAAATAGCAAATTGTACTTAATTATATTAACCTGCTAAGTTAATGTAAGAGAAATAATGAACAAGTGAAAATGTTCTTTGCCAAATAACAATAAAGTGAATTTAGAATCTGTTTCAGTTATGATCTCTTAACACACAGACACACTAAAGCATTTTGTCATGTTTCTGTTTAAACAATCCAGTTAACACACCTACCCCGACTGATTCATACCAATAATGACCACTAGATGGGCATCAGAAAGAGCTTTATTGCCAAGTGTGTTTACACACACACACAAGGAATTTGTCTTGCAGTGCAAAAAAACACAGTACAGACATAAGACAAAGTATAACAGTGCAGTCAGAATATCGACTGACTACAAGTACTTAATGAATTACCACCAACACTCACACCTGCTGTATCCACACGATATTATCCAGCATTTAAAGACTAACACAAGCCCGGCGTGTGTAGAGAGCGCAGTAACCCCACTTCAAACAGGAAGTGATCGAATGAGCGCAGAGACACGTTCACTAACCTCATCCTGACACTCACCCCACACACTCCTGCTGTACTTCTCACTCTTCATCTCTTTTGTGAACATTAAAGAACCCGTATATTATCACGAGCCTGTGAGAAACTGTCTCTGTGTGATGTTTTGTAAGAGAGGCAACGAGGTAAAAAGAAGCATGATTTATTATTGTACATCGCTGACAGTGAAACACCACAGGCCTGTATAGTGTGCGCGGTCTCTCCGTGCGTCTGACATGCGGTTAGTTACTAGAGTTTTCAGGGCACGCGCTCAATAAACAGCGTCATTCCGCCCTGTCGCCTCTCACACACCTGTGACAGACACCCGTTCCGCCCTATGGCGCCTGGTCCGACCCCTTTCATGCAGGCCACCCCCCACACCCCACCGGCCCTCCGCCGCCCGCAGAGCCAATCACTCGCGGCCGCTGGAAGTAGGACAAGCGCTTCCTGGTTGCGGGTTAAGCAGGAGCGGCTGAAACCCAGCGAACCGCCGCAGGACCGGAGGGTGTAGGTGACAGCACGCGCGGACACCGGACACCGTTCAGGTGCAACCGAAGACCGAACCGCGGAGCCGTTGCGCGCGAGGGCTCGTAGTTGCTGAATGTGAGCCGGTAGTCAGGAGGGACGCGTCGGAGGAACTCAGGTGACACCCACCCAGGTAAAGCGCCTCTCCTCCGTTAAGCTCGACGTGTGGCAGATGCTTTCAGGGAAAACCATTAGCGGCATCTCAGTGTTTCTCCTCATATCTGATGTAAATTTACTTTATGGATCCACATCTGCGCCCATCAAACCCCCGCGGGGGTCACGAGAGGACGGATACGTCACAGGTGCTCCTGAGTGACGTGTGGGTTCCTCCCGCTCCCGTCAGACCCATTATTAAACTTTATTTACGGATTATTCGGTGCTGGTGTTAGACTGGGTTTCGATGAAGCCACACTAACAATAGCGCGCGGACACGGATAATGACCCGCTCAGGTTCCGGTTCGGTTCTGTGGACGGACCGGCTGATCCGGATCTGCTGGACCCTCGCAGCAGGGAAAAGGCGTCGTGGGTTAGTCGCGCGGGTTAGTCGCGCGGGTTAGTTAGACTCTCACCTGCTGTCACTCAACATTCATTCTCCTCCCTCACGGGCGTTGTCATAGTAACGCCATGATGACGCGGGTCCTCCAGCGAGGCTGTATTTTAACCCTGAGTGATTTATTCATCCATGACTAACTATATGCGATTGTTTTGTGAAATTAATAGATATTTCAGAACTTACTAAGCGTGGTGCTTTATTGCATTTGTTTACAAGTTGTTGCAAAGTAGCTTTTCAAAAAATATATTTTGGCATGAAACAATACAGGCATAAGAAAAGACTTCACAGAAACTGCTGTTGGCTCCATCATTGTACACTGGAGACAACATAAGTGAGTCTAATGAAAGGATTGTGTTGATTGTGTCGACTCTGAATAGTCGAGGTAATGTTGCCTGTACTCTTTTGTGTGTATATGTGTGTTTATGTGTGTTTATGTGTGTTTATGTGTGTGTGTATATGTGTGT
>JBAJNP010012441.1:0-13402 GCA_036877545.1 Yasuhikotakia modesta | reverse complement strand
TCTCTCTCTCTCTCTCTGTCTCTGTCTCTGTCTCTCTCTCTCTCTCTCTCTGTCTCTGTCTAAATGAAGTTTGGTCTAACCCATATCTGTCCTGAAACACGGTGTTAGTCGTCATCAAAACACTCAAGAATCAGTCATAGGCTTGCATGGCAAGAATCAGCCCTCCGCCATACAAACCTATAAAGTTCCCAAAAACTTTTTCCATACACGTTTTAGAAATTAGTCAATGGCAGTGAAATTTATATTTATTTACCTTTATTTAGAAAGATAGAATTCTTATATATAATATAAAACATATAATATTATTATATATAAAATGTACAATATAATAAATAATTATAATATTCTTTATAAATAAAGAAAATACTTTTGGCTTTTCTGTTAGATGCTAAAGTATTGCCAAACTGTTTCTCGCGTATTAGTTTATAATGCTTTTATTTTCCTCAATACACACAATTTAAGGTGAGCTGGTTTAAATGTCTTCAGTTAGGTTTCTGAAGGGCAGTATATAAAACGGATTAAGATAAACTGTTGTGTCTAGATTTCCACGTGATGTCGAGAGGAGACAGGCATGGACACTGGCTCTGCGGAGAGACGGGTTTGAGCCAAAACAAAGGTCATTACTCTGTAGCTGCCATTTTCGTCCTGAAGATTTCGACAGAACCGGACAGACGGTACGACTACGGGATGGAGTGATCCCATCAATTTTCAATTTCCCGGAGCATCTTTCCAAGGTTATCCACTACAACATATTACATGATACGATAATATATTTAATGTGAGATATGTATTACCTAAACAATTAATTTTTATTCAGCTGCCTAGTTCTAGGTCGAACAGGACCTCAAAAAAGGCAGGTGAACAGTGTCCACAGCCACACACACCTGCAAGCGAACCAGATCTATCTGAGCCATCAGACTCAGTGAGTTTAATAAATAATTAAAAACAGATTTTGGATGTTGGATTGATGTAACTGGAAAGTTGTTTTTATTCTGGACTATTTCTTTACATTCTTGACATATATATTATTATTTTTATTATAGACATTATTGTAGTAACTGAAGTGTAAATATTTTTCAGGATCACCCATATGCCCTTGATCCTTTAAAAACTAAGCAGAAGTTGACTGAGTCTCAGGATCAAGTTGAGAAGTTAAGGCGGGAACTGAGAAATGCCAGGGACCGAGAAAGAAGACAAAAGAGGACTGTGAAGTCCCTTTTGGAGGATTTGAGGGAGAAGAACATGATGACAGAGGATCTTCGGGAAAAGCTGGATTTTTACTGTGGTTGGTTGATTCAGGTTCCCCTTAAAGGGTTAATTCACCCAAAGATAAAAATGCTGTCATTAATGGCCCTCATGTCATTCTAAACTATCTTCAGAACACAATATAATTTTGAATGTAATCCAAGAGCTTTCTGCTTCTCCAGAGACAGTATAATGATGGATCATATTCAAAGCCCAGAAACATAATGTAAACATCCTCAAATATGTCCATGTGCCATCAGCTGTTTAGTTGTAATTATATGACGCTACGAGAATACTTTTTGTGTTCAAAGAAAAAAATATAACTATATTTAATGATTTCTTCTCTCCCAAGATAGACAGGGCTTTGAATGTGATCTGTGATTATACTGTCCGAAGGATCAGAAAGCTTCCAAAATATCCAGAGTATCTTAATTTGTGTCTCAAGATGAATGAATGGGTTTAGAACGACATTAATGACAGAATTTTAATTTTTGGGTAAACAAACCCTTTAAGTTAGGTTAGGGAATGACTTTATGAATATGTCTTTGCCTAGACAGAATGCTGTCACAGTATTGTTCTGAATACTTACCCAAAGAGACATGCATTGTCAGTTGATTGTAGAATAAAATGCACACAAGCCAAGTTATCTCTAAATGAATGTTACCAAGAGAAAAGTTAATTATTGTCTTTGTCTGAATAAAATCAAACTTTTAAAATGTGCAAATGCTTTTTTTGCAGACTTGTGAAAATAGCATTGTTGACCATAACTTTTCAGATCTTCCAGTTGAACTCCTCAAACAGGAACATGCCTTCACTCCAAAGCAAAAGGAATTTGCTTTGACATTACATTTGCATGGACCTAAGGCCTACAGTTACTTAAGAAAAACCATGAAGATCCCTCTTCCACATCCTCACACTCTTCTCAAGTAAATGTGTCTTCAAAATTAATTTCATCTTCAAATTTGGTTGAAATGAATTTGTTGTATTCACTTGTTGTTTACTGTGCCTTTTTTTTTTGCCTGTAATAGGTGGTTGTAGACTGTCAATGACAAGCCAGGCCTCAACACTTCTCTGTTATACATCTTACAAAGATGTAAGAATGAGGACCCTGATAGCTATGGTCAAGTATGTCTCATGTTGGATGGTATGGCAATCAGGAAACAGGTGCAGGTGCAACTCTCACACATGCACAATGCGTGGTTTTGTGGATCTTGGCATGGGTATTGATGAGACGATTATGACAAAAGAAGCACTTGTGTTTATGGTAGTTGGGCAAAAGGCCATTGGAAGTTGCCCTTAGCCTTCTACTTTATAAACAGTTTTGCACCAGACACCCAGAAGATTTTGCTCTTGCATGCCCTGGAGAGTCTACATGACCGTGGCATTAAAGTTGTGTGTGTCACAATGGATGGCCATATATCCAACATCACCATGCACCATGCTCGGATGACAGCTAAAGTTAAACCAGCCTCTCAAGACTTATTTTTCCCATCCTTTCTCAGGGGAAAATGTCTTTGTGATCATGGACTCATGCCACATGTTAAAATTGGCTAGAAACATGCTTGAGGCATGCAGCTGCAGGCCAGAGAGATATACAGCTGCATCACACTTGAGGCTACAGCTGCATCACAAGTCCTGCAGGAACTGAAAAATAGCAACACGTATCCGAACTGTGTCCAGGAACATGAGGGTCTGCATGCGGCCAACAAGATCACATGAAAGCATCTAAACTTCGGCAGGCGGAAAATGAAGGTCGGTGGCACTGGCTTGGTATCCACAGTTTGAAGACAGTTCTCCAACAGTTGAATTTCTTCAGTTAAAAAAAGTTTCTAGTAAATTAAAGAAAATGTTATGAGTAACACTTAATTGCAATAATTGACTGTTTGTCATGCACAAAAACTTCTTCCTTCAGTCGGTGGTACAAGCTGTTCCTGTTGCCTTTTCTCTCATGCCATAGAATCAAGATGGTTTCTGCTCAGTCAAGATCAGAACTTCATTTTGCAAAAACATAAATTTAAAGAGGAATCTGTTTTTAGAAGAAAGGCATTAAGAAGTCAGGAATATCTCCAGGCAATAATGAGGGAATAATATATTACAGACATTTACCTTTACTTGCATTTAGAGAGAAAGAAATGGGAGTTTTAAAGAATAGTAATACAGACATATTGCATAAGGTCACATGCTATGATATTTGACCAGAAGCTTCCCTTAAAATATGTACTCTTTACATTGCCTAAAGTTCTGTTCATGCTCTTTCTTATGATGTTGAGTTCAGAAAACGTCTGCTTTTCCAGTTTTGTCTTGTTGTGTTACTTTGAATTGTTCATATCATGAGACTTCATATCAGAGAAATATTTGGGTGATGTTTTGTGATGTTTAATTCTGTCATTCTACATTAGTCTACTGCATTATATCTCTCTAGCCTCTGTACTACAGTTTCTCTGGCTTCTGTACTTCTGCTTACTGTTGTTGTTCTCAACAAGATTCCATTCCATTACATCAATTTTCCTGCACAGATAGGTGACAGATTAAAGGGAAAACACACAAATGGAGGTATGACATGTACTATATAATAAAGTTAACAGTTTTGACCTTAGCATTTAAATCTTGACTCTAGTTGTTTGTTACAGTGTATTAATATTGATGTTTCTTTTCAACATTTTAAAGGTATCTGTCTGTGACTGGCTTTGTGATCAATATGGAGTTATTCATCACAATGATACCAGAGCTGCTGGAGAGACAACAATATGTTTGTGTGCACATATCGCTTCAGCCAGGACCACCTTAAATTGTTTTTAATTCCATCAGGGCCTTAGGTAAGAACTAATATTAAAGTGCACAGTGTGAAAACAAATGGTGGACTACTATACAAAAAAATAGAAAATTTGAAATGAAATATCTTTTTTTATTTATTTAAAAATATAATTCCAGGTGGATGGAACAACAATCAACAAGTGTTGTTAACTTCCAGGATTACTTCCGCTTTGTTATTGTCCGATGCCGCATTGCTCCAGGATACAGTGGCAATGTTTCAGCAAAGGATAACACTGTGTGTCTGTCAGCAGTTGATATGTCATCAGTGGCGCCAGCAGACGACGACGACGACATTGCAACGTCTCCTTTTGAGTGGGTTACTGGTATAGTGTTGGACCATAGTTACTTGCCAAACAGTTTTGGGGCCCTAACAGAAAATGCTCTGGTCAGGTCATGAAAAACTAACTTGTGATGTATGCTGGAGTAGCCTAGTAAGTGCAGCTGTGCCTCTTGATGGCAACTTTCATCTGCTGACCTTGTGAAACAATAGAAGGCCTATTGGTACTAAGTGAGGGTACAGTAAAGGTGATTCACTTGGCTGAGCAGTGCATCAGACGGGTCTCCAACATTTCGTCTGCAGCACATCAGTACTCGGGCTGTGAAAGCAAAGTTGGACTCTGAGGATGTATTTAGTCTTTCAGATCACAGCGTTGAAAACAAGACGGCATCGACAACCATCACTTTGGTTTAATTTCACTGATGTTGTTCTGCTTTCATAAACTGAGACAACACCATGAATCAAAACTGCAGAGTAGCAGAAACTGTGTAAATAGTGTCCTTGCAGGGATATTTGTACAAGTACTAATGCTACATTGTGTCTACATTGTATATATTCTAAGTTCTGTCTCATTCTTTCCTTTTATAAACTCTCCTTTAAAATTCTCATTGTTACAGTACATTTTGTAAATATTAATTTGATTTTTAATTCATTTGTATATTGATATTCAACTTTGACTTTAAATGAAAATAAAGATTTCTTTTGACAGTATAATGTGTCTTGTGTGTGTGTGTGTGTGTACACACATATTACCGTTATGCAAGCTAAACGTGAAAATCCTATGGTGTGTGAAAAGAAGGCATGCATACATAGAAATGCATTTAACATAAAAATATGGAAAAATGTATTTAAATACAAATACAGTATTTTGTATTTTTAAAATGCACAAAATACATGTGAAATTGCCCATCAAGTGCAGGCATCCCTATTAGGCTGAAATATATCTGGACATATTCTGAATGCAAAACAAAAACATTTAGATGTGTACAACTGATTAGAAACAATCTTCCCCTGACCTGTAGGAAAAACAAAACTAATATTTTTTCCCCCAAACATCTTTTATTACGTTTTACCACCATTATGACTTAAATTCATTAGCAAGAACTCAATAACTCAAAATAAATTATATAACTGATGGTGTATTCCTCAAGATGGTGTACCTGTGTTTCAGACATCCATCTATTCCATACCCTTTAGCAGAACCATCTTTTAAAAAAGATTGGGCCTGCAAATGAGAACAAGCATTCAGGAGCTGAAGAGGGGATGGTTGTGTTGAACCTCACAAACAGTTGTCTAGTAAGGGGATACTGCAGCAGCTCACGTGCATGAGTGTTAAGGTTGGGAGAGGGGTGTGTCTGAACTAAATCAGCCCTGATAAAGAGGTTGATTGGCACAAAGTATTTAATATATTTTGAAAATACAAAATACTCTTAAATGTATTTAAATACAAATTACATTAGATTTTTCCCAAAGGCTTTAAAATACAAAACAGCATTTTGTATTTCAAATACGTATTTTAAATACATTTATCTAAAAAACTGCCCATCCCTGTTAATGCACTTCTCTGTTTGTACATTAAAATAAACCTGTGAGGATTCTTTTGTTTATTTTAATGCATCAACCCATCAATTACCTTAAACGCTCAGAGCGCTACCCTGTACCAAGATGGCGGCTCTATAGTTTAACATGTTTTATATAATACTAACACGTTTAAACATTCTGTTAGCACGTTTAGAATCAATTAGCGTGATACTAGCACATGAGTCAAGAGGCACCCACTTGTCTCTACAAATGGTAGTCCAAGGGTTTTCAGGGTGTGGCTATGAAGTTGTAAACGTTACCTTTTGTCACTTATTTCTAAGCAGAGCGATGTGAGCCCAGCCCATATCTCTACAACATTCTGATGCAGAGGTATGACTTCATCAAATTCAGCCCAATGTTACGTTTTTTAATTTTTTTTTAATTTTTCGTCATCTTTTTAACCTTCTCTTAAAATCATTGTACACCCGATCACTGATAACACCTCCCCAAAGTCTGTCAGTCTGAGCCCTCATTCATGGGTCTCTGACAAACTGTGCAGGATGAGTTACGTACTGAAAAAGAAGAATGCAAGAGTGTAAAACTGATGCTTTGTTTTGCAAACACCACTACTAAACTTAAATGGAATAACAACATAATTATGTTAATGTTTTATGTTTTATGAGTAAGGATGAATATTACATTATGCTGTAATGTTTAATCTACTGACAACAATACTTGTACTTTTATATTTTTCTACGATTAAAGAGTTTAGGTTTTCACATTCCTTCATTTGGCCTTTTTTGAGGGACACTGGGACTTTTCATTATTCATTATAACTTCATTTTGCAAAGCAATAAATTAATGAAATTGGCAAATTAATTTCCCCCTGGGATTAATAAAGTTCTTTGAATCTTGAATAAAGTGTATCATCGAATCACAAACCTAGTGTTTATTTTGAGATGCACCTACTGTTTTCAGAAAGAGGGTCATTGTACTGTCTCTGTGTACATATTAAAGTATTTGAAAGGCCCAGAAATTGGCCAAAAGACACTTAGCTTTAAATTGTTCGTGTCAAAGTTCCAACAGTCAACTATTTTTAGTCATTACATTATTAAAAAAAACATTCATTTCAAATTGTATTTCAAATACATATTGTTGATTTGTAGACCAGATCTGTTGAACAGGTTGATCTGAACATGACAGAAGTTCTAAATATAAGTAAGCCTACTACCCAATGTGTATATGTATATAAATACCTTTAATATAAACATTTTGTTTATTACATAATGTCTTTTTTTATTAAATACTTGACTGTTGGAACTGTTGGGTTATTCAAAATTCAAAGTGCACATAAAGTACAAACAATACATATTTTATTCAAAACACACATATGTGCACATACAGTAAAGATACTAAATTTAAAATATTAAACTTTATAACACAAATGTGCATAAACGGTACATAAATTCAAAACACACATGTACACAGAAAACATAATTTGATAACACTTTAAGAAATAAACACAGATACAGTGACAGTTACAGTAATGCATTACATACAAAACGTTAATGTTAATAATATAGACCGCATGCTGCAACTCCCAAACTCCACAAAAAGTTGGCACACAATGTGATTGACATTCCATGGATACAATATACAGGTCCTTTTCAGAAAATTTGCATATTGTGATAAAGTTCATTATTTTCTGTAATGTACTGATAAATGTACAAAAATGTAATGTACAAGTCTAATGTTTAGCAGTACATTACAGAAAATGAACTCAAAATGATCTCAATATGCTAATTTTCTGAAAAGGACCTGTATGTGTTTACAAATGAATCACGGTAAAATCAGCAGTTACACTGTTTAAGTAAGACTGAAGTAGTGTTGCAATAAAGTACTTTAAACAATAAGTAGGTAATTTTAAAGAGGCTAGAAATCATAAGCATAAGATCCCAACCTCCCCTCAGAACGATCTCCAAAACCTCCTCCTGCAACATATGAACACACAGTTTAACAGGCTGGTGGTAACATCCTATCAGCATATTATGGTTCTGTGTCTTTCACAGAGATTTATATTTTGTGATTGTTATCAGGATGTAAAGAGACTATCAACTAGTATAACAGATATTTTAAAGCAGGATTGACTGCTGTCTACATCTGGCCAGAAGGGGGCAGGTTCTATTCTGCAAATGTCTTCATATTAAATAAGGCTTAAAAAGTTTTCATGCAATAGTGAAAAAATCTTACATATTTTCTTTTTAATGTTGTTCAGATATAAATTTTGTATTGACTTTCAGCTTAAGTCTTGCAAAATAATTAGAAAATGATAATGCATAATAATAATAATAAGCCCCACCTTCTGTGTTAATGACAGGGTGATGCTGAAATTAATGTTCATACATTTTTGCATTTTTATACTCATTTACAATAGCACTTGTCTATGTAACTGCTCATAAGATTTTTTAATCTTTATGGCTTCATAAATCCTTTAAGCACAACTTTTAATTTCAGTTGCATTTAGATCCAAGGCAAATCTGTTCTTTTTATGATCTAAGAGGATTTTGTCTTTTTTTGACTCCATCATATAAAATTTCAATACTTATCAGTGAAAGTAAAATATTAGGATTGCATAACAGTAATTAGTTTAGATTGTATTGTCTTTTTTGATTTACTTGTCTAAACAGGTACTTGGAGGTAATTTGCCACTGCAGATCCAAACACTGTGGTTTAGATGTCAGGGAGCCAATCACACCAGCGTTTGCCTTTAACACCATATAAGGACACAGCTGGAGTGCTGTTGGTAGTGTGCTGCGGGTGTTTCCCATGCTGAAGGCATGCATTGTTCTTCACAGTGACGCCTGCCTGCACTAAACATATACCGCCCACAACATGCTACCCAAAGTTTTTGTGTCATGTTTTTTTTTTTAAATATAGCAGTAGCATTAGTCTAGATGCTTGGTAAGGAAGTGGCAAAACGTAATGGCAAAAATGTTTTGCTTTAGTGCAGTAAAGCAAGTGCAGTAATCTTAAAATAAAACAGTGCTGCAGACAGCCCAGAAATTGAAAGGAATACATATTTCCCACAATGTTTTATAATAGTGGGTTATTTTAATGATCTGTTTTTGTCTTTAATGTTTTGATCTTTAGTATGTTGTTGCATTCTTGTTGTAAAGTGATAAAGCCCTAATAAATAATGAAAACCCTGTGTGCTTGAGGGAAGATGAAAATTTCACCTCAACCAAAGGTGAAATATTCAAACATGTTCCCTTAGGCACACAGAGTAAAACTCAGGTGAGCAGGTCAAAATGGCCACAGGAAGGAAAAATGCGGCAAACAGGTTTAGCAGGGTTGTGTACAAAGCCACAGTCAAACTGCTCCTGGAAGAACTCACTAATCCAAAAGTAAATAATGAACTCACTCACTAAGACACATCCATAGTAATTGAAGGTATTTGATATCCTAAAAAAGTAGTTTTAGCTGAAAACACTGTTTTCAGGACACCTGTCAAATGAGGGAGGAGGCATACAGCAGACTGACTGTAAGACACATGATGTAAAGATAAAAACAGTTCCAGTTTGGGCTAAATGAAATAAAGCATCACACCCTTGTTTTGTTGAAATGAAGCAGCGGTCCCTCCTCACTTCTCTGTTCTGTGTACTCGTGGTGTTCCCAGATGGCTCTTCTGTGCATATTGTTGTAAAAGCTGCTGTGTGCTGCTGAGCCTGGCCAAGATTTGTGGCAAACACTAAAACAGTTCTTTAAAAATTATTCCTGGCCCAGCTAGGAGGGGCAACACACATTATACCACAGTTTATATGTCCTTTCAAAGACCGCAATCAAAGTGATCCAGTTCTTAGATTTATGTTGCTGATGAGCTCAACCTGTATATACAACGTCAAATAGTCAAAGAGTTAAAAATTTAATATCAACATTTACCTTTAGTATCTAAATCCTTGTGGAGGGAAATGTTACTCTCAGTGCAAGTCATTTTTCCGACTACACCAAAAATATTTTGATGTTGAATACTGAATAAGTAACATGCATACCAGCCCTGAGATATTTAAAGGTATGCTAGAAGCATTTTTGGCTGGTTAAAGTCCCTGATAACAATCAGTTTTCAAATATATTTTTTTGTGGAAAGCACAGGATGTTTGTCTAATCATTGTATTCTGTCTAAATTGCTAAATCTCCACGCCCTGTGTTCATGTGTTTTAAAAAACACAACAATAAAACCACAGATTACATGAAAATTATGTAACCAGACTACATGATATTACAGTAAGTTGTATTGTTCATTATAGGATGTATATATTGATGAAACTATTTAGGGATACTAAGATTGTAATTGGTTTATGAATGTAAAGTTGACTGAACTGATGATAATCACAAAGTGTAATTTGAATAAATGTACATGCATCAGAAATACCTGTCATCATATGCAAAGGCTCATACCTATCTCAGTGGTTGTTGACAAATTTACTGTAACTCACAACACAAAACAGATCAAAGTTGGTTTTGTGTTAATCATGTTGCATCACCTGCGTCTGTATTTACTCGTTCCCTTGTAAACTCACCAGAACTTGCCATCACTCATTGTCCAGTCTAGTTTGCATGAATGGACTGCTTACCTGAACTCCTATGCTGTCTTGTTCAATCCTGTATCCATTCCAGACATGTTTCTCCATTTTCGAGTCTCCTGTGTCCCCCAAACAACTCACCTGTAGATCTGAATCTCCTGCTTGATTTGTGCAGCCATCTTGTTCACCAAGATAGTAGCTCATTAATCACCATTAATGAGCTACTATGACTTTAAGGACAGTCATATTGAGTATATTATACAATATCATCAATCACGGCATTAGAATCTACCTACCTGTTTCCATTTCATGTACTTCAATAAACTACCTCTCACCATAGTGTCCAAGTGTAAATATAGAGAGGAAAATATCTCTCCACCTGAAAGAGATGAAATGTTCTATGAAAGAGATGAAAAGAGATGAAATCTCTATGCCTCTGTGACCACCAAACCTTACACCAAACCTTCAAAATCCACCAAACCTTAGTTTAGTTCCTTGGTTACAATCTTTGCAAGGATGGCATCCAGATAGAGGAGGAGAAGGGGAAGGAAGCAGCAGTGAGAGATTACCTCAACCTTCTACAATAAAAACTGTTTCTTTGTAAACCAAAGTTTTCGTAAGGCGAATGACATGCACTGGCAGAATTCATTTGCAGAGGTTTATTGACAATAGCAGCAACAGCAGGCAAAAGCATAAACATAAAACAGGCAGAGACGAGGGCAGGCAGCAAACTGGTAGAGTAGCAAACAGGCAATGGTTGAGGCAGGCAGCAAACTGGCAGAGTAGCAAACAGGCAATGGTTGAAGCAGGCAGCAAACTGCCAGAGTAGCAAACAGGCAATGGTTGAGGCAGGCAGCAAACAGGCAGGGGTCATACACAATGAGACAGGCAAACGAGGCAAATTCAGAACAGTAGTCCAATAATCCAAAGTCAGGTAACAAACAGGGTAGCAAAAAGCAGACAGAAAGATATAAACTGGGTATGCAGGGAGATCCACTGGCAATGGGAGCCCAATGTTAGTATTCTGGCACGGGCTCCCTCTGCTGGCGTGGTGGTTCAAGGCATGCTGTTACAGTTTCCTTGGAATTGAAAACTTCTATTAAGTTGCTTCATCTGCAATTATAGCTCAATAGCCCGTCTCCTAACTTTCCTTCTCAAGAAGAAGCCCAAGTCTCTGTTCTAGACTTCTGTGTTCACAGAGGCATTCCAGAAGTTCAAGAGCTTGCAGTTGGAGGGGATGAGACATTGGTTGGAGGCCAAACAACATACCATTACTGTCCTAACTAATCACAAAAACTTGGAGTACCACAGAGATGCCCGAGAAACTCAACCCACAACAAGCCAAAAGGGGGCTTGTCTTCACCTAGGAGTGGACTTTATCACAAAATCTTGTTGTCTGTTTCTTTTACATGGCCTACACACTGCCATAGAGTCTGTGGAACACTTCTTCACCCATGTGTTCTTGTATTTTGGGATCCAAGAAAACCAAGAAGTGTCTGATTGTGTCCCAATTTATTTCACGTTATGGATTTATTTTCAAGTTATGGATTGCATTCTTTTCTCTCCCAGGTAGGACCATAAGTCTTACCTTTTGCTTTCAACCCCAGTCTACTAGACAGAGAGGAAGATCCAAGAAATTGGATCCTAACAGGAACCTTCTGCCACAGTCACCAGAACTCTTAAACTGGACAGAGAATGCTCAAGATTACCTAAGTGAACGTTCCACTCATTAAGTGATGCATTACCTTTTGTGGGTATTTAGTTAACACCTCATTAACTTACCAGATCTATACACACAATCAGTCTCTGCTTATCTGAACCTCTATGCTATGTTCACTACTGTGTCAATTATCCTTGTGTTTCTTGATTTGTCAAGTTTCCTGTGTCCCCTTAACAACTTACCATGGAATTATACTCACCAGTTCACCCTACTGGATCTCCTGCTTGGTGCGTGCTGCCAATGTCTTCACCAAACACCATTTAAAAGACATTGCACCTATAAGGTCATTGTCACTCAGTGTTTAATACTATATTCTACATTCTACATATCATTCTAATTACTGCAATACGATCCACGTGTTCAAGTACACATATCGTAACAGTGTTTCTGTAGTATTTATTCACAGAAATCTATTGAATGAATAAGCTGTAATGTGAATTAGCTATAATGGTCACACATGATCAAATCAAATGAAACAAAACAAAATCTAAGTTATTTTCTTTAGCTGTGAATAAATACAAATAAAACCTTTGAAGAATAAAAAATTTACATACTATTCACAAGTTATTTAACAAAACAATGTTTATTTTAATGAGAAATACAATACAATATATACAAGGAATATAATTGTTTGAAATTTTGAGTTTGTTTCCCTTAGCAGGTCACCTAATGTCAGTCTGCCTGTGGTAAGGTAATAATTTATGTTATTTTAGGCTTGTACTGTAACATGAGTGCCATTTGCCTCATTACCACAATAATAAAGTATGAGTGATTTGCTAACATGTTTAAAAACAAATTCTTACTAGCTAGAATAAAAAATGTTTATGCCTAAGATTCATAATTGTAGCCCTACATGTTATCTAGGGCCCTCTTTCAATTTATAAGAGCAACTTTTGCTTAAATAAATGAGCATTTATTTAAGTAAACACATTAACAAACAGACTCTGTCCAGACTCCTAAAATCAGGGAAGAATAAAAATGCACACAAAGCTCTGTTTGAGGATATACAGTGCTGCTTGAAAGTTTGTGAACCCTCCAGACATGGTTAGGTTTTGTGTAAAAAAAAAAAATAGAATAACCTAATCAAATGTACATCCAAAACCCAATTTGTGAAGCAGACTTGCTAATGATAGACAAACAAAAAAAAAAAGATATATTGTCATTATTTATTGAACAAAAGGGGTTAATCTCACAAAAACTGAAAATTTGACATGTGCATAAGTATGTGAAGCCTTTTATTTAGTA
>JBAJNP010012440.1:0-13402 GCA_036877545.1 Yasuhikotakia modesta | reverse complement strand
TATATTATTCTTTCTCAGCCCTGGACACCTGTGCTGTTCTTATTGAAGAGAGAGCACGAGACAGAGAGAGTTAACCACTATGATGTGGACTTTGGCATGTGTATTGGTTGTAGCTTTACCAGAGCTCCCATAGCTGCCCATTATTTGAATGACTGGTGTAATGAGACGGATCAAACCTGGTGCTGAGCTGACCAGGGAAGCAGTGCATGTCAACTATTTGGCTAGAGTCCTGGACCATCATTACGCTTTTTTTTTATTAAGCCATTCAGGCTGTGCATGAGGCACAATATGTCAATGGAAATTAAAGTGTCCCAGCACTCTTTCTCCGTTCCTGTTCATTTACCGTGTGCATTGGCTGTTAGCCTTTGCATGTCAGTAATGGGACTCCATCCCATGTCTCACTCCCAGCCAAATACTTCAAAGTTATATACTGCTTGGATATCGCTCACCAGTGGCTACAAGTAAAACCAGGATTTAAAAAAGCAGTGTCATGCCTTGCAGTGCAATATTTTTCAGTCTTTATTTTAACTAGGGGTCTGTGCACGGGTTGGGGGGGGCTCAAAAGCAGGTTCAGGGAGGTATTTGGAAAGATTTGATTTTGCTTTGGGAAACTTATACAAGGAAAAAGGAAAAAATTCTATTTTTCCAGCTTCTCTTTAAGTCTATAAATAGTCATAGGCCACTTTATATTTGGATTAAAAAAGCTCTATAACCAACATTTTAACCAAAAAAATATTTTGTTATAAAAAAAAACAGTGAGTGAAGCGTATTTACTGCTTGGCCAGTCTGTTTTTTTTCGCATTATTAATTGTTATTTTTGTTACTAATATCACTGACTTTATGATTATTATATTCAGTTATATTAGCAAGACATTTCTGATTTTGTTGTGAAGGGGTGCTTGAATTGCACTGATGGAGCTTTAGGGCTATATACTGTCTGTAAGCCAACAAAGGTTGGCAAACGCTGCACTGTAGCATTGACTATAGTAGGAACTTGTAGAAGTAGATTGAATGCACCTTATCCAATTATGCTTAGTTGTTAGCATGCTGGCACCCATCCACTGCAGTGTGTCGGAATGTACACTACGACTAATTTGCTGTATCACGCTCCAGACCAAACCCTTTTCTTATGGAGGTGAGGCAGGCAGTGTGAAGACTTAGCCTGGATTACAGGACTTCAGAGATAGCACTGAATCCAGCCCCCTGTCTGACATGAATTGATCGGATTAGAAAGGGTGGATTCCATCCTTGAGGGGAAACCAAGCACGTTGTATATAATTGACTTTTTTCCCCCTCCATGTCTTGTGGGTTGGCAGCGCTAGCAAAAGGGAATACTTTGGTGGGTAAATATCAGAAAGGACTCAGGTTTGACCAGGTTGGTGGAGGCTTAGCAAGCCGATCAATATCACTGGTGTTGAGTTGCAGCGGCAGCCCAGGGACACGGTGAAGAGGAAATGTCTCAGCGCTGTGATGCTCGACCTACACATCCACCAAGGTCCAAACGGTTCCGCCGCGGGTCTTGTTTCAGAGGGTTTTGGTTGTTTACCTCCTTTGTGCTTCTTTTCATCCACCCCTCCCACCCCCTTAACTCTTAAACCTGGCTGTTTGCTGCTACACAGCGGAATAGACACAAATGCTCCAGCCCATCAGAGTGGTGTGGATAAGGTTTCATGTCTTTTGGTAAATCCTTGTTTCAAAAGTGGAACTCTCACTTACAGCCTTGAATTGGGCACATCCGGTAACCTTTGAAGTGTGTGTGGAGAACACTCACAGTCATCGGAGAAGGGCTCAGTAAATGTTAGGTCACTTCAGGACAAAAAAAAGATAGAATAGAGAAAAAGGTTCAAGACATATTTTTGCTGTAACATCAGTCTGCTCTGTACATGAAGGATAGTTCTCAGCAGTTGCGGTAGAGCAGATATAACTTTGCTTTTGAGGTCATTAAATACAATTCAATTACATTTTCTAGCAGATGTTTTTTGGGGTGTGTGTCCTTTGTGAAAGGAAAGATGTGTTCGGTTTTAATGATCTTTATTAAGTTTCTTTTTTAATTGGCACATATTTGCGGAGAGGTGAATTACTGCCCATGAGAACCACTGAACGTATAATCTGCAATTACAAGATGACTAAAATGTTAGTCATCTTTTAATAGCAGCATTTTATAAGAATTCAAGTTTCCTTTAGTATAGTAATGCATAGTCACCACACATTTAAAAAAAGTAATGTTTAGCCAATGTTTAAAGTTACTTCTCCCTAGACTCCCCCGCGTCCTAGCATGCTAGCAGGTTTGAGTGTTCAAATTTTTTTTTTTTTTTTTAAAGTATATATACATGTAGTTTTAAATGAGCCCATTTCATCTTTGATATTGTGTCATTACAGAATATCTGTGAAAAATTGCAATTCTCCACATAACCATGTGTTGAAAACAAAGCACCTCTACCATTTTGGCAAAGAATTAGGTTGAGTCTAATGGATCAATTTTTTGATTATTAAAGCCAAGCCTCTGCGCTGAGGCGTAATGCATTCAGCATTGATCTCTCTCCAATCTTTTATTGCTGTTACTCCAGTGGCTCTCACATTTAAAAGATATGTTCACACAAATAAAGATTTTACACAGTGACACAGGGATAAACAAGATCTTAGAGTGCAGAGATCACATTCTTAGTGTAAGGTACTGTACAGATTGGAGAAGTAGTCAAGGATCACTTGGAGAACCTTGAGGAGTGCCACAAATTTTACAAATATAGCATAAATGGTTCTTGGAAAACCTGAAAAGAAATGCTACAAACTGGCCAATTTTAAATTGAATTTACGTATGTATTGCTAAAGTTTCTGGGATGGTGGAAATAATCAGTCTGCAGCCAACATTTAATGGCTCTTTTCTTTCTAGTTTAGATTAAATCAATGTGAAGCATCTCATTCTTGTGACATTTGAAGAACAGATCAGCTTCTCAAAATGTTTTTGTGTTTTAATATTTTGGTTCACGGTCAGTCAGAAGTTGAAATAATGCAAAATTGGAGCTGCTCTTCTGGCTTGTCTTCACAGTTGACTTTGATTTAGAGGACAGAGTCAAAAAAGTGCCCTCATGTGTTCAAAGGGCCACGAGCACATTGAGTCTTTATTGACCATATGAGTAGAAATGAACGCAAAAGCTTAGAGAGTAATGATTGTTGCACACTGGGCCCATGAGCTGTGCTGTGAGCTAAACAATCAATATCCCATCAATAGCTTTTTATTAAAATTGTTCGCAAGCAAATCAAAATCTATATTGTTTTCACTGAAGAAAAGAGTGTGAAAAATCCCATTTATATGTTAGTCAGACGAACAGAGAGAAATATTGGTTTCTATGCATGATAGAATTAGGACTCATTGCCTATACGTATTGTTATTACAATATCTCGCCAAAATTGATTTTCCTAAGCGATGCATTTGTGATTAACTTATTTTCATTCATTTCTACTGAGCTGAATTAACTATCATATTACCCCTGTATAAAGATGAGATTAATAACACAAGTACTCATTATACTTATGAGATGAATGATATGCTGCATGGGCCGTATTGATTCAGCCGAGGGGAGAGAGCTGGGGAAGAGTTGCTTATCGCCGCTCTCTGATCGTTTATTTACTGCTATGTATTGGGCAGTACAGGCCTTTTAAACGAGTCTGTTTTAACAGCTTGAAATATGAGCCACCAAAATTCTCGATAGTGCATCTGTCACCACAAAAGTCGTTTCTCCTCCTTCTCTCTCAGCATTGTTTTGAATTTAAATCAGATCGGTAATCCTCCCTCTGTGATAGACCATTAGACATACAATGGAATTTGAAGAGCATCTTTATTTAGATCAACCATTCTGGAGATTACTGAATAAACTACCCACCTCTTCACTTCCTCGAGCTCAGAGATGAACGAGGGAGGAAAAAAGAGAAAGCAAAACAGATATGTGGAGGCTGAAAAGGATATTCACTGAAAGTTCCCTTTGCTGGGGTTTGTTTCTTATCTTTACAGAGGAGTGGGAAATCAAAGCTTGGAATGCTGGGAGAACGCTGGATAAACTGATGGAGGGGTGAGGTCTGCAACGGAGGACGGATACTTCCTGTTTCTGATGGAGTGACCTGCTGGTCTGAGGAGGAGCGAGATACATACTGAAGGAACGAGAGAGAGGGAGAAAAGGTGGAGAGAGAGAGTGAGTATGAAATGAGCCAGTTACAATGAAGAGACAAAAGGAATTGTGCAAATCTGTTAAAGCTTTACAAACCTTCACATGATAGCTTGGCCTAGTGAGAATCACAGGGCAGTGTGTGTCAAATGCTTTTTTACCTGTGATGTTTTTGGTGGTGTTGCCTGACTTTACAGCCTTTTACAGATGTAGCTGCACTAGTCATTTTCTACGTCTTTAGGCAGCTAAACTTGAGTATTTGTCGTTTGTATTTATAATTTGTAGGGCAATCACAAGGTCACGATCAGTATATCTGTAACATTTTCAAATGTGAGTCATTGTTTTTGTATTTACATTTTATTTAAGTAACATTTCAAGTATGTCATTCTATTTTGCCTTTGTCTTTTATTCAGTATCCGCGTTTCTTCATTAAGTCTAATTATTTCAAAAGAATCCGCAGTTGCACATGCCAGCCAAAAGAGGGCAACATGATTTCAGAATTCCTCCACTTAATAGGACAGAATAGTGGCTAGAGGGTTAAATGTGTATGTAACAATAATTTACATTTGCATTTTGGAATGGCTTTTCCACTTTGTCAGTCAGCAGTTCAAAGCAGTTCAACACTTTTGGCAACAAAGGAGGGTGTTGTCACATCTCTGAGATGTTCCAGCTTAAATGAAGTTCCTTACCCATCAGCGTGTCATCATGAAAGGACCTCACCATCATGATGTCTGAATGAAAACAAAAGAGAAATTGCGTTTAACCTATCATTGCCGAAACAACCTGCTGTCAGGAGATAGCCAGAGATCACACGCTTCATTATATTAATGCTATTTCACTGTTTTAGAATGGTGTGATGAGATTTTTTTTATGTAGTCAGCTTAACAGAAATGTAGATTTAGCACTTCTCAGAAACACTGGTGATATTACATTCCTTATTATACATTAAAGCTTTCCAATATTACTACACCTGTGCTCTACATCAATCAAAAGAGAAGATTCACTAAAGAATTAAGGTCAGTTTGTTCGTTTCCCCGGTGCTTCCAAACGTAAAAATTGCTTTGTGTATTTCGATAGAATTTTAGTGACATATAGAACACAAAATCTGTGTGTGTGTATTAGTAAAATACATTTTAATTAAATTCACACACTCATACACAGACATATATATGCATGGTTGAATGCTGGAATGAGAGGCTGTGTTTTAAATGCATCTTCGTGGGTGAATGTGTGATGGCGTGTATAAAAAACTGTTTTTATGCGCTTGCTCAGAGTAACCTGCATCACACACAGAAATACACATTTCTTTCATACCATTGACAGCCTGGTTCGTCATAGACTGCTGACTGTGTTAGATGTCAGAGGACACTGCAGGAAAGGATGAAAGGGTCAGTTGCATTTCAGTCTCTGACCAGCAGAGGGAGGCTTTCTCTGTCAGGACAGACATAAGAGTTTTTGGGGGTACATGGAGACGGTGTTTATTTTTTGGCACTTGTACACATATTTAGGGGGTTCTTTACATTTTGAAATAGTGTCTGTTTTAACTGTGTAACCATGTGGTTAAATTGTTTTTATTGGGACACAATGCTAAAATACATAGTGGATGATTTGTGTTATGAAATCATGCAGTTGTTAATTTGAATATCTTTGTTTTAGGCTTGTTTTAATTTGAATGGCTTTGGGTTTTTTGTTAGTAGTATATGCAATCCACATTTGTGTTTGTGATTTGTGTTTATTAATTTTAGTGTATATATTTTGTGGTACATTTTACAGAATTGCTTTTCAGATTTGTGTGTGTTTGTGTAGATTTTTAATTGTTTATTCTAATAGTTTTGCTATCATTTTTAGTGTCTCTGCTTTCAACATCTTATCACTCATCTCACTATTATTTCCATAACAGTAATGCACTTGTAGAACAATTCAATTAGGCTGGACATGCTGTACAATTAGGTTTTCCTGTTATGGAATTTAACGGTAAATTACTTGCATATTTCCCAGTCATTTGCAAGTATGCAGGGCCCATTTCATCTGTCCGCACAGGACTGAAGAGAAATCATACAGCTGTCCTTCTTCCTCAATATTCACTTTGTGTTCGGCTGATATCAGTGGCTCGACATTAAGAAAATAAAGGTCAAACATGGCTCTTAAATATTAAGGTGAACAATTTAAGCCTTATTTAAAATTACAGTGCCTGTGCAGTTCTCAAGATGGTTTTGATTATAAAATTACCGTTTTATCAATACCATCGCTGTCCTTTGTGTGTGCAGTCAGGCTTGTGAGATTCTGATCTCTAGCAGAATGTCACATTAAACAGGTGTGTACAAACACATTCCCTGCCTCCAATGCGAAGTAAACACTCTTCGTTTGTGCTGCCCTGCGATAACTAATTATAAACTTCTGTTTCTTCGCCTGTAACTGGGTTAAAGTATGAATGTTTGGTGCAGAGATTTGCTGATGTCTGCATTTTGTATTTTAAAAGCAACAACAAAGAAACGCTTGTTTGTTTTCCCACATTAAGCTAATTGATCACTGCATGCTTTTGACTGATATGCAAACCGTTGTTTTGTAGTAAATGAATGCAAGCCAGTGGTGGAATATGCATGTCTGTAAACACATGTACATTTTTTATTATTGCCGTGCATCTTTAATTGTGTTTACTTGAAAGTAGATTATCTATCTTTATTTATAGTTGTATAACACTTGTTCACTCAGAAAAGGCTAGGCGTCTATTAGCACATTCACACAAAACAGTCGGTGAGCTTTGTTTTGTAAATCCTCGCACGATAGACGTCCTTGTTTCTAATTGCCGGTTGGTATTTTAGTCTTCCAAGCAGAATCAAAACATTTCTCAGCACAAGCCATTTCTCTGTGGCACAGATGTACGGCATTTTCTCAGCCTGCCCGTGCAGACCGTTGCGGGGAAGCTTGTCTCCTCTCTGAGCCGTAACTGACACGACACCTTCTTCTCAGTGCAGATCCAGGGATGTGTCTAATCGGCGCTGGCAGAACACTCTCTGCTTAATTTTAGCCATAATGGCTGTGAGGGGTGAAATGATACTTTAAAGAGGATAGAGCGATTGAAAAGAAGTGAGAAGAGAGAGAGAGACAGAGAAAAAGAGAGGAAGGAAAAAACGAAAGAACTTGAAGGTGATTAGTTGTTCTGGAGAATCTTGGCTGTGGAGGCAGGAACACTAATCCTTGCTTTGGTTGGAGCCATTTTGCGCAATAGGTCCCTGATTCCACCCCCTCTCAATTTTAAGACCCGTGTCAAGCTCAAGCTCCTCTCCTGCGCCTCGCTGCTCTCATTTCCTATGCCTTCTGGCGAAGCCTGCTATTTATAAGAAATCATTTTTCTTCTTGCTTTTATTTAATTCTTTCCTACTTGTTTGATTTTCTGCCCTGCTTAGGAAGGTGGCCAGATGAGTGGCAGGGATCCAGAGGGTTCCACCACTCGCATTCTCACACCCAGAATCCTTTGCACTGTTGTGGTCCAGCTGCCTCTCTGGCTACCTGAGCCTAAATAACACCCCCCACACATCACACAGAGACATGCATAGACTCTCCTAATCTTATAATAATCTATATGTCCCGGAGCTTGAGGCCTTTCTCTGTGTCTTTGTTCAAAGCGCCTACTTTTTGTTGGCCCCATAGGCTTCTAACTAGTACATTGTGTGGTTGCAGGCATGCTAACAAGCTCTCTGATCCAGGTAATGTTTTGTGTTTTTATTGATAGGTATATTTTCATCAAAGCAAAGCTTTAGGGTTTTCTGTTGGTCTGAATTCGCTTTGAATACACACCTATTTTAGATCGCAAAAATTGCTGTTTTGGCACAGAACTGTACTGTCTGATTCTAACGTAAACAGCAATGAGTGATTTGAAAGGGATAGTATGTAGAAGTGAACACTTTTGTCTGTTCGTTCCTGAATGTTTCATTAAACACACACAAAATGCATACATACACAAAAAAGTAGCGTGGCTTTGTGACAACTGACCAGTGTGAACTGTGATTGTGTGCAGTAACAGCATGACAGAACAATGTAAGGTTAAGTAAATAATAACATTTTAATTTTTTGGGAACTATTTATTTAATTCTCATCTCTGTCTGAGTAAACTGGATTGATGCTGCTATAGTTCTGAATTATAGCACATCAACAGAATTTTTTTTTTCCGGTTTTGAGAAATCTGTTTGGAAAGTTTGTATCACACATAAAATAACACCTGGATGTTGCTCGAAGGAGCTTCAGATCAGGAACTCTGCAGAAGCGTTTCTGCAGGAAGATAAAGCTTTCATTGCAGCTGTCACTGCAGCGCTCGAACCCTGGCATGCAGGTTTACTTGCAGGCTGGTGAAATAGCTTGCACATGAATCAGCTATTGAAACCCATGGAACACGGTAAATGTTGAATTAGCTGCTGTAGAAATATTTTCTGTGCTTTTAGTTTTTTTTCTTCCTCCTCACCGCAGCAGTCGGTAAAATTAATTTCCCTGACCTTCGAGTTTCCAGAGCAGCAGGGTTCAAATTCCACATTTTCCTTTTGTGGCATTTCATTTTACTATGAAATACATGAAACAGGATAATGAGGGCTCAGGGAGTCTGCTTATTGATTTTTATTTCAAGGCTGGAAATAATAATTAAAACAGAACAAACTAGCACCTGGTCCTTGGAATAGTGATTTTAGAAATAAATTGGTGTTTAAAGGGCTATTTCAGTTGCTCTGGTGGAATGAACCTGTGCTGGTTTCGCTGGTTGATGTGTTGGTGGTAAAACTGATACCGTAGCAGTTATGCAGTATTCATCCATCAAAATACCCAGAATTATTTAAGTTTTAATTAAACTCTGGGTAAAATAACGCTCTAAAAATTGGGACGGATTTAAAAAGTAATTATTTTCCTCCTAGTCATATAACAAATTGATTTTAGCCTCTCTTCAAAATGAAACTTTTACCAGCAAGCATATTTTTAATGTCCATTTCCTGAAAATGCAAAACTTTTATTTGTGGGGATTAGTGTTTCAGAAGTAGAAAAATGAGAATTGACTGTGTGAACCTCACCAGACAGCATCTATGAATCGTTAACTGCCATTGTGAGGAAAAAAGAAAAGCTTGTCTCTATTGAACCATTAATAATATAATGAATTGAGTAATGCTTTTGACACCTCAGAGAGTCAGGCCATGAAGTCTCTATTTCAGTGTGTTGTGTGGAAATGGCGCTCTGCTGTCCTTGCCAGCCACATCCAATCAATCGTCAAACGACGGCCAGGAGTGGCAGGAAAGAATTAATGAACGAAAAACTTTTTTAGAGCTTGTGTCACCGAATGCCAGGAAACTTTGTCTGAAGCACCTAATGCACACCGGAGACGGCCAGGGAGAACAGTGTCCGCTGAAGGATATTGATATAGATTTTAATAAATGTACAGGCAATGACACCTAAAATGCTGCTTCCACAATGCAGGTTGACAGTGTATTTGTACTAATAACCCCTAAGAGTGGAGATGAAATACTGGGTGCTCCACTGTAGCCGTGATTAATGTGGCTGAAGTAATTAAATTCCATTAGGCCCCGGGATCACCTGCCAGTGGAGAGCGGGTGGCAGGCCGCGGTGAGACAGCCATCCAGGAACCAGAGACTAATGCTTTTTAAAGCAGCGCTCCCAATCCCAGCCAAGGATACGGTAACGTAGGACATCTGCTCTCTGTTGATGGCTGAAGGTATTGATGCATTGGATCATTAGGGGAAGGGGGGGCAGCAGGGCGGTTAGAGGATGGTGCCAGCGTAAAGCTGTGTTTTTGGTGTTGACAGGAGAGATGCGCCAGAAGAAATGCATCCGCAGCGCCTGTGTTGGCAGCGCTGTAATCTCTGGGTGTCGCAGGCAGCAGAAGCCTGGCTGCGGGCTGTAGCATTGCCGGCTCTGTGGGAGTAGCTTCGCTCTGGGTGCAGTGTTGGGCTGTTGTTGTATTTTCTGCTGTTTTTTACTCTGTCCTCCCAGTAGATGGGCACAGCACCGCCCTCTCATTCCCTGCTGTTTTGCTGCAGATTCCTGAAGACTGGCATCATCGCTGGCGGAGAGAGAGGCCCCTGCCCTTTGCAAATGGCTACAGTAATGACCCACTTGGGAAGCCACGGGTCGCCATGAATGTGGATGTGTCCAGGTGCCACAACATAAGCATTTCATTAAATATTAAAGCTACTGCTTTCAGTTACAGAAGCGGAGGGAAATTTGGCTGTGTTCCAAAAGTGACTAAATGTATGTGATATGAGAAAACATCTCACTCCGTGTCTCTCCCTCGTTTTCGCTCTCGCCTCTTTTCTCTCTTTATCTGTCTCCTCTCTCTAATCACTTTCTGGTTTTACTTGACCTTTCTTCTGCTAATTAGTTGCCTTCTTGAAATGCATTATGGGTAATCTATCTTGGGCGATCCAGCTTCCCCCTTCTCGCTCCGGTAATCACTCTAAATGTATGAATGATTTATTCAGTGGAGCCATTTCTCACAATCTTAAAATACACAAACCATAAAATACAAACCAATTATTACCTCACGCCTGCAGACTGGACTTCGTCTGCTTCTGTGTTGTGTAATTGTTGTGACATTGAAGAAAAGCGTTATCTAGAATGTGCACAAGCAAAAGTGGGCAGGAACTTGCAGCTGTCTCAGGAATGCAATTGCACAGATGAGCACGGTAATGTAAGGTGTTGAGATGTACAAACGTGCACCCATGCTGTGTTAAATGCTACGTGTGCAGCGGTCTGAACGCGACTAGTTTCTCGGGGGCTGAGAAAGAGCCGCAGCCTCAGCACGTCCTTGTTACACACATAAAAAATAGCAGTTATTCAGTTCTCATTTCTTTAGTTGACTGTCATTTCTTTGCTTCTGTATGGTTAAAATGAAATTAACTCTTTTATAATTATGCGTTCTGTGTGTGGTTTCTTGCGACCTTTGCGTTTGACGTTATCTGGCAAGAAAATTCAAACGCAATTCAAAACCAAAAACATTTTCACACCGTTCACACTCGGAAAAGTAAGAGGTTGTGTTTTGTGTATGAAAGGATTGTGTGTTTGATGTGTGCACCCACTGGAAGTGGATACAGCAGATGTGTGGAGCCAGGGCCCCCGGCTGCTGCCAGCTCCTGGGATCCTGTGTTGACAAGTGCCTTCAGGTGCACAACTCTCCCTATTACACACATAACGAAGTGAGTGCCGTACACAGAATCAGAGCCAGGGAACACTGTACAAGCCGTGTGTGTGTGTGTGTGAGAGAGAGAGTTTTAACACACTGGATGAGAGTGGTGAATTAGAGAGAGAAATGAAAAAATGCACATAAAAGATCTCATACAGTTAGAGTTCCTCAGAATTTAACTTTTATTTGATAAACGGCTTGTTAAAGTCACATTGAATCATACCAGTTATTATGAGCACATTTTAATGTGATCATGATTTTTTTACAGCTACTTAAAAGTGATTATATAATAGGATTTTTTTTTTACTTTTTGAGATAAATTGGTTCATGCTTCTATAGTATAACAACTTCCTGAACTTACTGAAATCTAAACCTCCTTTCTAGTTCAAAGAATACTTTTTATTAAACCAGGTACAACAAATCCTTTAAAACGTATGCTAATAAAACTAGTGTAAAATGAGGGTCAGAGAGAGAATATTACATGGCCAAACTAAATGATTAAAAATATGAAACATTTGAAATTGACCTCAGGGGGGAAAATATATGTAACCTTTAAAAAACTGCTTGATCTCTGCGCATGTATATACTCATTACAATGACAGATTACGCCATGCTGTATATATTTTGGCATTTTTGTTTAACAATTTCTTAATAAGCTACTTAAAATTGTTGCTGCATCTGTCTGAATGGAGGACCCAAACCATTGTTTCCCTGAGAATTATATGCGTGGGTCTCCATATAAATATGCATCAATTAAATCTGATGTAAAGAGAAAGGACAATTTATTGCTCTGAGGATTTATTCAATTTAACTCTGTAATTGCTTGCAATTCACTTGCTCATTATAGTACAATTTAGTGCATTTAACAGCAGCTGTTATAGAGTTAATGACAAGAGCTATAGGGAGGATCTACATTATCCCAAATGACTCTGTTCAAGGTGTAATTCCACACTCAAACACTCAGCGCTCAGAAACGGCACATGAAGGGGGTTTAAAGAGAACCCACAATTTAAAAAAGAAATATTATTGATTTCTTTACCTTAATTTACTATCAGCTGATACAAACTGTTTTTAAGAAGGTGTAATTCCACACTGAAACACTCAGCGCTCAGAAACGGCACATGAAGGGGGTTTAAAGAGAACCCACAATTTATATGTGGGAGATATGTGGGAGTTTCTTGTGAAAATGTCTCAGACGTATTTATCCCCAGACCCCAACAACCCAAAATATGTATTCCGTTGTGTAAAATGGCCCTATTATTATTAGTTTTTAATTAAATGTTTTTTCTCTAAAATGTGTTGATTTTAATTTATTCAGATAATTTTGTAGATTTTATTATTTGCAATGGCCATTATCACTGGATTCTTGTTATTGGGAAAGTTTTTTTTTAAACACTGTATTATGTTATCAAAATAATGTAATAGAATTCTTTTTACATCACAATCAGAATTTATGTAATATTTAATGTAAGATGTAATGTAAGGGTGTTGTGGGTGTACATGTATATGTACCTGTGTGTGTGTGTGCATGTGTGTGAAAGAGTGTCACTGTTTTCTGAAGGTGTTCTGGGTGTGAACTGACTGTGAAGATGCCTTTGAGCAGTAGCTGTGTTTTTTTTTTTTGGTCGATTGTTTAGCACTCTTCTCTTTCTCTCTCTCTCGGCTGTAAGTCTAAAATTTTAATTATGCTGCCTGACAGGCTCGGTGCGTGATGCACGGCCCTGCATCCATCACAGCGCGAGGGCCGGTGGCGGCCCGTGCGTTGCCTCGTTCCCGAACGTCGGAGCAAGGGCTGAGCAGCAGGTGCCATATTACTGTGTACAGAAAAGCAATTAGGAAGCATATTGGATGAATGAGGAGTGCATTAATATTAGCGAGTACATTTGTCAGTGGGCTTGATGCGAGTCTTTCTCTTTTCTTTATGCAACATTAAGATTGTGGCGCTCATAAATTCTCTGCTTAAATTGCCATCTGTTTCCCTGTCAGGGTACTCTGAAAATCTGAGAAGAGAGGAGGGGGATAGGAAAGTTTTCTTTCTCTCTCTCTCTCTCTCTCTCTCTCTCTCTCT
>JBAJNP010012439.1:0-13404 GCA_036877545.1 Yasuhikotakia modesta | reverse complement strand
ACACACACACACACACACACAGGGATGGGTTTACATAGTGCTCATATATAATGTCCTCCATAAGAACTGAGACAGCAAAGGAACAATTCTGTTGTAAATTAGTAAAACATATAAGTGACTCAACAGCAAACAGATTCATAATACTTATTCAAACAGATTCAAAACACCATTCATAATACTTATGAATGGTGCTGTATATATATAGACCCACAAATACTGTATACACAGAATGTTTGTGTGCATAATACAAATCTGACAACATTTGTTGGTTTTAAGCTAATGAACGTGACACACCTGCCTGTGTGGGTCACATAACAGCCTCTGCATTAAAACTATTCGTGTTAATGAATTAACGTTTTCCTCAGTAGCGACCGCCCCAATCGCTGACTACATCTTTCACTTCTCCTCTCTTTCCTCTTGACCTCTGCTCTCTCTCTCTCTCTAAGTCCACATTAATGTACCTGTTTACCTGATGGGTGGTCCTAAGCCAGGCTTGAATAAAGACCCTTTTCCTGCAGATCCAAGTGTAGAGTAGATGCTAATCCGATTTCAGGAAACAGCCAAGCCGCCCTCTAGCTTCCCAGCTCATTTCTACACCAGCGGGTGAGGATGTGGGTACGTGGGGGGGTGTGCATCATTCAGCAAATATTCCAAGCCAGACTTTGGGACCACCTAACCTGTGGCTTTTATTGTTGACCCTGTAATGAGGAGGGAATATTACCTGTTTTAACTACGTACTGCCCTAGTAGGGACATTACAGTGGTCCAAATGTAAAGCCCGGTTTCATGGAGCCTGGGCTGATCTGGGCTCGGGAAGTATGTGAGACATGCCGGTGAACAAAGGCCCGTCTCAGAGCCCGCAAGCAGGGTAAGGGGGTCTCTTTCAGTGGCCATAGATTGCCCTGTGTTTCCTGACAGACACTGGCTGGCTGGAACAAAATGACATGCGACTGCCACATTTAAGTATGTCACATTTAAAACAGCAATGCAGTGAATCAGTGAGAATAAGGGCTGAAACAGACGTAGTCACTGTCTCTGAGAAAAGCATGGCCTCGACTGGCCAAATACAAGCAATGCAGTTCTTAAAACACTCCTCTCCATTATATTAATCCATTATATTAATGCCTAAACATTTCTGTTGTTTTTATTGACAGATGACATCAGTGTCTCGGACTGTGTGTGTGTTTGTGTGTGTGTGTGTGTGTGTGTGTTAGCACGCCCAGTGCGGTACATGTGATTGCTGACACTGTGTACAATGCCATCAGACGAGGAGAGTGTCAGCGCTGATCTCTGATGTACTGTCAGATGTCAGCAGACCCCAGGGGTCTCTTTCTGGTGGGAATATCACCCACCATACGGCATCTGTCAGCGGCCCTCAAACCCGACCAGCCCTAAGCTAAAACACACAACTGACAGCCGTTTACTGACTGACTGCTATTTTACTGTGTTTTGTTTTCAAACTGGATATTGTAATATTTTTACCCCATTATAAATATACACACTAAATTAACATAAACTTCTAGCTTGCTGTTCTTTTAGCCTCTTATTTTAAACAATGAAGACCAGGGCTAGATGTCACATCTCTGCATTTCAGTATGTATGCATTTCATGTAAATGCTTGATTTTTCATTGTCTATATCATCATTTTGTTTATTTGTATAATACGCTTGTTTATTTGTATAATACATAGTACATAATGCACAGACTTTACATTTTCAGTGGTCCTAACAGTAAATATTCAACATTATTTTATACGTATGTAGACATTCACTTATTGAATAAAATGTGTGACAACTAGCCCTGACCTCCTTAATGCTAACTTCTAAAACTAAAGACTTTAGATAAAATCCAACAACATTTAATGCAAATGGTCTAAGTTTGAAAAAGAGGGACATAACAGCACTGAGGTCATTTAAAGCCTGTCTGAATGTCTGTCTGAACTCCTGTCTTTAATGGTCCATCGCTGTACCATTGCTCAGCGATGACCCTGATGCCACACTAACTACAGCCTGTAAACACTCTCAGCCGCTTAACAGCCACACACTATACAAACAAAGTAAATAACACATGGCTTTGAATGTGAAGGGTCCATTTTCTTCGGTACCTGGACGTCTACAAGCCCCCCAAGGCACAAGTTGTTTTATTTACCCGTGTCTGGAAATTATAGCACCTTGACAAACACTTTGTCTGTAAATACAGTTGTAAACAATGGCCAGTCGAGAAAATAAAACAGGGCTTGGAAACACAATGTCTGTTTTGTTATGGCTGTTGTTTGTTTGTGTATTTTATCTGCAGCTTGAAATATACAAAATGCTTCATACACAATCTTACTTAAATTCACACAGGAGAGCAATACAGTTCTATGCTAAATAAAGCTTTTGTTAAAGCTTTTCCCACAGTTTAAAAATATAGCAAAATTCGTTTAAATCAAAACTAATCTAGGTATTAAGTTTTTTCTACAAAGATTTTAAATCTAGCTGCCTAATTCCCTGAAGTAAAAAGATTTCTCACAGAATAAACATTAAAGTAACCAAAATATGAACCTAAATTAAGCAATTCATTCATATTCTAACCATCACACGCCATATGACCAAAACTGCATCTCACGACTCATATAGGATCATGCAAAAAACATTTGTTTTCTTTGCTTTTGTGAAGCCAAATGCTCAGGTAGACTGAACTCTTGAGACTGGTTTAAATGTCCTCTCACCAGCCTTTGTGGGACACTCGGAGACAGACTCTCATCTCAAGCACATAAAATGTTATTGTGTGCTCAGTGGAGCTTAAACCAGAGCACCCACAACGGCCAGTGCCGCTAAAGAGCTTTTTGGCTCCAGTCGGAGGTAATGAAACTCAATGAAAACCACTAGTTCTGACACTGGTACCTAAAATGGCCTCATCTGCTAAAATAAACGCCTCTTTGTTAGTTTCACCAACAGATAATAAATTTACCGTCTAAATGACAAATGAATGCTATAGAAAATACAACAGAAATCTGTCATTTTCTGCGCTGCTATATATCAAGCGTTGCGGTTTATTAAAAGCAGTGTGGCTTTGTGATACATTTGTAAGGATTTTTTAACGAAGAAAATCGTTAAGAAATGACGGCAGGAAATGATAAATAAATTAGCAGTCATGTACCGTTTAATATCCTGTTTTAATAATAAGTATATTATCACAGATTTCCGTGATGAAGAAAAACTTAATGAAACTTTAAACTCATTTCATTCTATGACCTATTTTAAATGATAACATATGCAACAGAAAATTCTTTAATAATCTGCACATGCTTTGAAACAAACACATAAATGAATAATGTGCCTCATTAGTATATCTGCAATGTTTCTGTAAAACGTCTTGAATGAAATACACATTAATTCTACAATTCCACATCCACCCTAAACCTTATGGACAAAAATGACTATTGAGAATCAACAGCGAACACAAAGCCCCAATAATTAATGCAAATATAATGTCAATGTTACATTTTCACTTGCACAAAGTGTTCAACACTTTAAAATTAAGTTTACCAAACACCTAAACATTCTTACAACACAAGTACAATGAACACAACATGCAAACACACAAGAACAGTAATTCGTGCAACGTTAGTCAAAACGTTGGCTGATGTTCTCAAAAAGTTCACTTATTTAACTTCCTTGCAGTCTTGTTAGTGGAATGTTTTCTTAAAATTATTCTTAAGTAGTTAGTGTAACATTAAAATGTTACAGAATTTAAAAACGTTTGAATAATGTATTTATAAAATACAATAATGTTAATATAAATACTAAAAACTAGACATTTGAAATGTTCCTAAATAATGCATTCAGCTTTTATGTTACACAATGGTTTACATTGGGAAAAACTATGGGAAACATTGGGGAAACATTTAACAATATAAAATTATTTACCTAGGTAGAAGCCCATTACCCAGTCAACTCAAATTTAAACTGTGTACAGTTGTAGGTAATTAGGGCTGTCAGATAATAAAGGCTAAACTAATAGAGCACAGATCTATCAAGGCCAAGATCATGGGTTCGACTCCAACAGTACATTGCTTTCAGTCTACAGATTTTATCAATGCAAGTTGCCTTGGAAACAAAAGAATGCCTTGATTATTGACAGCCCCACACATACATGTCAATATTTATACTTTTCGGACAAATATTAAGCCTTGAACAAATGTGCTTTAACTTCAGGACGAAAGTTAAAGCAACAATCACGTCTCCTTCAATAAGAGCTGAACGCATTAGACAACAGTGGCCGTGACTGAGAGGTGTTCTGTGTATTTGTAGGCAGAGAAGGACTTAACCCCTGCTACTGAGGGGCAAGAACACAATAGCTCCAGCACTGGGGGTCTGAAACTATACCCTTTAATAAAGTCACCAGCGGCTAAACGAGGAGCCGCTATCGCACTCGCATTACCAACAACAAGGGCCGCACTATGCCTCAAGGGGTTTTGTTTTCCACAAATATGCTAAGCTAATGCAGACCCCGAAAACACAGAAACCTGATCACAACTCAAGGCTAAGGTTGTCCAGATTATAGGCAGCGTAAAAGCTTTCTGTACGAGCATCAAGGGCTTATCAGAGAAGCAAAGTTGTGGAACTTAAGCTTTAAAGCAGCAATGTTTAACAAAAATATTACATGACAGATCAGTTTTAGTTACTTTGCTCCATTTCCCCCAAATAATAAAAATAACAAAGAACATTAATAATAATTATTATTATTATGATGAGTGAATAAAGTCTGATTTCCAAGAAAAATGTCAGAATGGATTTAATTGACTTAATAGGTCAAGACATAACTAAAAGTACATGCAATGTACAATTGCAATAACCTGCAATTTTATGTTTCAAGCAGAGATGGCGATAAAGAAGCAAAAGTTTCAGACTGCAGCTTAAAAAAAATCCTGTGCATGTTAAAACATGAAGCAAGAAGATGTTATTCGCGGGCCGTGTTGGTGCTGGATGAGCTGCTAGCTATCCCCAGACCCGTGTTTGAGCGCTAAATAAATTGTTATCTAGTAAGGTTTTTGTCACTTCTGGTTTGGTGCCAGAAACATCCCTCCCAGCCACCTGTCTTCAGATAAAGCGAGTGAGCGAGAGAGAGGGAGAGAGAGAGAGAGAGAGAGAGAGAGAGAAAGGGAAAGGGAGAGAGAGACTTTGAAACTTTGGATAGCCTCTCTTTTGGGCCTCCCATTTGGACACCGGAGAGGTCGTAACCTCCCTCTTCATTTTTCCCAAAGCTGTTGGGCTAATGAAGTAACAACAAACCGGGCCGCCGGCTAATTTGGAGTGGCATTTCCTGGCCCCTCTTGGCCCACGGAGATGTGTTTCATTTTCTCTTATCAGCGCTTCAGTCATGTGGCTTTCCGCATGGACGCCCCTGTCTCCCCCCATCGCCGGCCTAATGGAAACTTGGTTAATGTCATTAATGCCGCCGAGGACACGCACTAAACACACATCAGCCTGTTTGTAGAAGGTTCTCTGATAGCTGGGCTCTGACTGTCATGTCGGACCCTCTCACAAAGAGAGTCGCTCTCTCCCCTGGTCATAATAAAACAGAGGGATTGACTAATGCCATAATGATGAGTCAGGTGACTTTGTAGGGCCGCTCTAATTAAGAGACTTCATTCATACATTCCCGTAACTCCATGAATGGACACTACAAGACAGACATGTCATATAGTCCCATTCATCGCCTGCAAAAACACAAGGGGAGCAGAGCTCAGCTGGGAGGGACGGGTAACCGAGGGGACGGCCTCTTTTGTGTGCCGCTAAGCTTCTGGGGCCAAATGCCAGCAGGCTAACCCCTGCGCTAGCTGCCCATGTGTTTCTCTTCCTCCCGAACGGAGTAATTAGGACGATCTAAATGGGTTTCCAGGTTTATTAGTGTTCAGGAAAAGCTTCAAATGTCACTTTAATTAAAAAGGATTACACAGACGGCTTGTGTGGCAACGTCAACCCCTCAGAAAATGTTTGTTTCGGACTCAAAAGTGACACAGAGACAAAATAGATGATCTGACCTCAACCAAACACGACAGCGATTATCTGCTTCTAAATGCCACACATGCGTTGAGGAGAATCCCTGTCTTTCATATCAGCACCAACAATCCCACTCCCCAAAAATTATCCCATTCAAAAACACCCCCCCCCGCCAGGAATAAAGGTGAATTTATTCCTGGCATATCCCATGTTCGTTCATGCAAGATATAAAATCCTAGATTATTTCTTGCTTGGTTAACCTGCATCCGGTCGCCTCGTTCACAAAACCACTCTAATGTTGCCATTAGTTATGCTTCTGCGATGCCCAAAATACGGTTCCTGGGGTCTCTGCGTTCAGTAAATGTGTACATGAATGGTGGAGGAAGATAAAATGTATTGGAGGGATAAAGAAGGGGCCGGTTCATTGGTGGAGCATCCGGGGGGGGGATAATTAATCAATATGAAAATGACATGGGCTTCACTGTTACATCAGGGACATTTAAAAATCCTTGAAGGAGATTTAATATTAATTACCTCTGAAGACAAAAGCAAAAACAGCAACATGACAAGACCAAAAAAGTTGTGGGTTTCTAAATACTGCAATTCCATTTGTATATCAACTGATGCTGAATTAGCAACCAACTGACTTTTTACATTATTAAATTATCATTTGTAGATCTCAGCACGTCCTTCTGGTCTACTAATGCAACAAAATCGCACATTATTCTTTTATTTACGTTTTTACTTACTATGATGAGAAACAACTGAAATGTTTAATGAATCATATTCATGCAAAAAGCACCGTACCAATTTTGCCTTGCCCTTGCAATAACTGCAAATAACAACATATTTAACGTCTATTGGCAGTAAAGGCAGGGGCTAAAACAACTGTGGCTTCAAAAACAGCTTGTTGGACAAACACATTTCTGCTTTAAGTGACCTTTAAGCTACAGCTGCTTTTGTGGGAGGGAGAATCTCAGCTGAATGACTGCGAGTGACTGATGTTGTCAGAGAGAGAAAACACTTTATAGCACAGGTGTGTGCAGACCAGGAGCCTGGAGAGGTGATGTGGTCATTGGCCGTGAGAAAACAACCGTATCAGAGGATGTCTGAGCTAGAAGAGACAGGAACTTGTAATTATTATTTGTGAATCTGAAACAACAGATGTGCAAACGTCTGAACACTCTGAAGACTCACAGAACTAATGCAACTAACATTTGACATCTGATTAATAAATTCAACATTTGGATGATAAGACTCATTAAATCTGTAATTATGGAAGCACAAAGTTGGGATAAAATTACAGAAAAGAGCAACTTGTGATTTTTCATCTTATCTTGACATCAGAGCTACTTCAAAAGACAGCCTGGCCTTATTTCTATGCCACTGGAACCATGAATACAAGTGCAAAGTCTGTCAAAACATCAAGACCGTCAAAATCTTCCCAAAATGATAGTTTGTTAGCTGGGATAGCCTTCAACTTTCATAAACTCGGTTAGACTATCACACATCCCATCTTAACAGAACTAATGCAACTAACATTTGACATCTGATTAATAAATTCTATATTTGCATGACTAGACTCATCAAAGATTTAATAATGGGAGCACAAAGTCTAGGCTAACAATTATAGAAAAATGCCACATTCTGTGATAAAGTCGTTCTTCTGATCTCCAAAATGGGCAAAAGAAAAATACCAAACAAGAAAACAACCCAATTGTGTATTCGAAAATAAAAGCGGTGACTTTTAAATAGGAAGCACCCTGCCATTTTTTGAGAGCCCAGAGACTCCGCAGCCCGTATTTCATGCTGAGAATTGCATCTGTGGCAGCAAAGCGAAACCGCGAGCTTTATTTTCCTCAGACAGTAATGTTAGCATACCTTTGACACAGAAAGGCAGCGTCTCTCATAGCTCACTCGCAGCAGCTCAACCAATGGAACAAAGTTAAAAGAATGGAACACAGTCTCTGAACAAAATGCACACACTGGCGGGAGACCGAGGAGCTGGGATTCAGCTCGATGTGCAAGATGAGCAATATGGTGACAGGCAACAGGGCCTTTACTCCAAAGCCAAGCTTGTTTTTGTCCTGAAATAACCTTTGTTTTCATAAGCAAGACTAACTTTACTGAGGGCAGGTGAACCCTGTGCATCCAACCAAAGCACCGGTCTTGGCTCAGCTTACATCTGCTTGTGAGCGTTTAATTTTGTTTTGCTTTTTTGTTGCGTGCCTTAAAAAAAAACTCTTGACCCAAAGCTACCATTACAATGACAATAAAAAGGAGCGAAAATCAAATTCAATTATGTCAAATCCAAACTGTACAGATGACTACAAGTTATCAATAAAACAACCGTTAAAATGTCGATAATTCTTGTAGCATATGTACTCTTGTCAATGTGTTATTGAACTCAATAAACGGTCTCCACAAAAATCTGACACCACTTAGAGATAAAATGTAGAAGTGCACAGGGTCATTACAGGCGTACTAAATGATTTTACCACATACAATTTTTTTCCATTAGCCAAATGTCTGAAATGCAATTTAGTAACTAAAAAACAGTATTTATGAAAAAACTATCCAAACATTGCAGAATTGTTCATTCCTAACAAACCTACATATGGAAGATTTTAATTAGTTAAAGTTTATGAAGTTGGAAAGTTATACAAGCAACATTTTAGGTTGTAAGAACGTTTCCTTAACATCCTGTTAAGTAACAAAAACATAAAAAATGTCATTTTGAATATTCTACAAATGTTTTTAGACATTGTATTAACCAACATTACTGCTTGAGTAATGTTGGTGAATGAAATAACTACAATTGACAGAAAGCTGTAACGTTGCAATGCTGTTCGTTTTAAAACTGTTTCCAATGTCTGATTTTTTCTGAAATCAGATTTTTCCAGTCTGGCGTTTCGTTCCAATTTAATTTAAATTAACTAGACAGCGAGTCGACCATTCAGTAGCTACAGTACATACACTGAAGCATAACTGTGAGTTATTTCATTAAAGCAAGACATTGGAAACACAGTTTTAAAATGAACAGCATTGCAACGTTACAGCTTTCTGTCAATTGTAGTTATTTCATTCATTAAGGTCTGTATTAGTTAAATCTGTCATTCAACTCACAATTCAAGTTTGTGAGACACTACACTAGCCCCTTAAAGACACAAAACACAAATATAAATATGCCAAAATGATAAACAGACAAGCCACAGTTTATTAACATTTAGAATAGAGAATCAAGGGGAGAAATTTTTATTCTTTTCATTACATCTCACTCTTGTATTTTGTTTCGGTGACAAAAACAACAAGATCTCTCCTTGAGATGAAATCGTACGACTGTATAGACGCAGAGTTACTCAACTGCATGAACGCACGCCCAGTTCTGCTGCAATATCCTGTGAGCCGCACAAATGATCAAATCTGATGACAGGCTCAACCTGAGGAAGAGACAGAGTCTACGAAAGGAATTGTGACAGGCTCTCCTACAACAGATGTTTCTACCGAGGGGAGTCTACTCTCCACTGAGCAGTCTCACACATGAAAGACACCCAAAAGCTCTGGAAACCGTCCTGAAGTTGTACATTCACTGGTAAACACATGCCCCGCCCCCTCGGCCCCCAATCGTCTGACCCACCCCTGCATATTCCAGTCAAAAACACGGAGGGGTGTTGAAACAAACTGCAAAGCACCGCTGCCAAACTTTAATAAAGGACTGTTATAGCCAAACAAAAATACAGATGAACCACACAGAGTGTCTATTGATCCATAATAGCTGCGCTATCGATTGAAAACACAAGACTTCAGAAAAGCCATTTGTCAGATATGTTGCTCTTCGAAATAAAAATTCTGCCACTGTAAACGATAACACACATCTGTTCTTCATTTCCAACAGATCAATGTTAATATTCAGGGAGCCCTGAAGATAGATTGTGGACACCTTTTAACCCGTAAGTTCTGGGTTCACAGAACTGACCGGCCCAATGGGAGGCGGGAGCCAGAAACAAGATCTTTATTTGATATAAAGAATGTCATTTATCATACAACATCAGCTGTCTGCATCATACGTCTCATATACAGTGCATGTATATTCTATACTAGTGTATATGTTTTACATTTATGAACATTCTCCAAATGTTGTCTAATGTTCTCTGAAGGCTCTCCTAAAGTTATTAGAAACATTCTTGCAGTGATGTTTTAAACATTAAAAAAGTCACAGAATTTAAAAAAAGTTTGAAAAATATTTTTACAACCAATCAATAATGGTAATACGTCTAAACTTGATATTTTGAATGCTCCTAAAAACAACACTAAAAATGCTTACAATAACATTTTTGTTACTTAACAGAAATAAAAGAGATAGTTAGAGAAAAATAATGCAAGCCATAAGTGTAAGCCTGTATTATGGCATCTGTTCATAGCGGGTCTTAGAGAACAGTGGCCAGACTGGTGCCTGTTTCCTTGAGACAGGATCTAAGCAGGAGCCAGGCAGGAAGGCAAGCATTGCATCATGCCTGCAGCACGCATGCTACTGTGTGACTGCATTTCCTGCGACTGCTCTTTATATTGGATTAAAGGACAATGTGCACTAATGCTAACAAACGTCAGGATCACAACCAGCCAGCAAACTCTTAAAATGCATCATTCATCACTGTAAAAAACAACTTTGCTACCTTAACTTTTGAAGTTACTCAACTTGGCATTACAAGCAATTTAATCTTAGTCTTTTAAATTCTGACTGGTGTAACTTAAATGAACTTTGGTGTAAATATATGCAATTTGTGCCTAATTTGTATAAGTTACAGCAACTTAACACCAAATACTATTAAAAATACTAAGTTAAAATGACTTGTTTACGTTTAATTTAAGACAGCACCGTTTTTACAGTGCATGTAAAATGAGCCTTTAAAACCAAATGCTATATGTTAGTGTGTAACAGACTATCTGTTTGATCTAAAGCATTTTAACATGAACTTTAAAGCTGCTGTCATGCAGTTTGGCTGTGTGATTAAAACCCATTCATTCATCTCACCATTTGAGAGCCGGAGGACGAAATGCGAAAAGCTCGAAAAACTCGTTAATAAAACCCGGTTCCATCAATTACACGACAAATTTGTTCAATTTTTATCAATATCTGAGAGAAGAAAACAAAAATCTATTGGTTTGGTTTTGGCACTTGGGTAATTCAATTCAAAACCATCTGATGTATTATATTATACAATAATACGAATTCACTTCATAAAGTTAATAAAAAATGGGAACCCGCTGTACCTGAACTGTGAATGAAACTTTAATAAAATGTGTTGCTGTCTAAAGTTGAGGAAAGGTAGTTTATTTGGCAGTAAGTTTATTCTCTCTGTGTTTTAGTTTCTCTAACGAAGGAGACGAAATTGCAAAAGTCTTTTATTGCGTCTGATCAATTGGAAATTTCTCTTCTGTTCTTGAATGACATGCATGAAAGTTTCAGTAACTATGAGTGAAACCTCTTTACTTACTTTCTAATGTCTTACATGTGAAATGTATCAAACATAGTTATTTCCTTATATAGGATATTGAACAAATAAACTAACCAACAAATCATGTCCACTTACTTTTAGGAAGTCAAGACTCAAGTCAGATTTACGCTTATATATACAGAAATAAACAAAACTACAAAATGACACTTGTAATGTTATCAACCACTTTATACACCGTAACATAAAAGTATCTAGTGCTTTTTTCGTTTTACATCTGTTCGCAGAGCAGCAAAGGTTCGTGTTTAACAAACATCAGAGACTGTAACAAAGTGTCAACATATGTACGTGTACTGCGATGCATTTAGTATGTTAAAGCTGTATGGTTATGGGATGTTTGAGACCCTGCAGTATCAGTAAGGGGTCTCTGTAGCCCACCTTAAGCATGAGGGCTTTGGCACATTGGCAGATGGGGCATGTGGTGCCTTCAGTTGGAAAATGTCTCTTCGTGTCAATAATGACAAATAAGAGAATGAAAAGCAGAGCAAGTCATTAGACCAGCTATAATATTACATCCTGTTATTTACACAAAACCATGAAATTATGATTGTGTATCCATAACCTCAACTTTGTGCACTGCCATGTTTAAAGGAAATAAAATATTGTTTTAAAAACATATGCAACAATGTGCATGCATAATAGCCACAAATATAGTAAAGGTGTAGTTACAGCAGTAATTGGAAAGCTAAGCATTGCCTGTAAACCCCATAACATAATAAGAAAAGAAGTTGTTGTTACAGAAACATTACGGGACACATTTTTCCCACAACTGCGCTAAAATATCAGTAACGTGACTCGATGGCGCCACCTTGCGTTCACACCGGGAAACGGGATCCATGTACAGTATTAGTTAAACCGAGCAAACTGCGTCGATAAATTAACTGCTAACGAACGTCACATAATATGCAAACAACTTAGTCTTAAAATTGAGGTTTGCACCCCTTGTATGTGGTCTAACAAATGATGATGTCTGTGCATGCATTATAAAAGAGCAACAACACACCGCACGCGTTGTTACTTGCTATTGCTTATCCTTTGAAAACACCAGGGAAGCCATCGACTGCATAGGAACAGATAACATCACAATTACAGTCACTGTAAAGGCCTATTTAACACAAATAACACAACGCAAAAATCGCCTGTAATACGAGGCCGATTTGTGCATCACACCAAATATGCATATTGCTCTAAATATACGGTATTGACATATATATATATATATATACTGTATGCACTGTTATGGCAATAAAAACAATGACACGAGGGTGTGTTTACATTATAAACGGATGTGACGTCACTGGTTTCAAACTACAGCGACCGCGCGCAGGGCTAATGTATTAGCTAAACGCTTGACAGCTGTTGTCACTTTGCTAATTAAAGTCCCATCGTTTTAGCAGCTGTTTTTGTTTTCATTTCGTGTCTCAAGCCTGAGTTTGGATCCAAAAGGTCAGATTAAAACACGAAGGCCTTTGCGCAAAACGCGTGCGACGCTAGTTAGCCGCCAGCTAACCCGCTACACAGATGTAAACAAACCGCGACGATTGAATCAGACGCATTTACTTAACAGAAAAACCATGCATGTAGTTTGTCTATTGTAGTCCTCATATTAATCGTAAGCATTACTGAAAGAAGCAGTAAGAGAACTGCTCGTAAAGACAGCAAGCTTACAACACTTGTGTACTACACGTGCAAATGTTACTGTTACGCGTGTGTGTTTCCCCACACGTTTCTGAGACTTTAACTAAATATGCATGAATTCAGTACTAATATTATTTGCAGTTATATGCATTAAAGCGATGCCATTGTTAGTACACTCTCGTATGCATTCGCCATTACAACATCAAGTGGTTTATTCTTGCAACTTCTTGCACGATGTAATGCTAAAATTAAACTCTTATTAAACTA
>JBAJNP010012438.1:0-13405 GCA_036877545.1 Yasuhikotakia modesta | reverse complement strand
TTTTGAAAATTCAGCTAGTGGCACCAGTTGAACAGGAATTTTACACTCCAACTTTGAGGAATGTCACATGACAACATTTCTTTTACATTGTGAGAGTGTTTTCTGTGTTTAAAGTGTTAAGAATTCTGTTTGGTCTCCCAACATGAAAATAGCAATAAACCTGTTTGCTATTTCTGAAATATTACCTTTCACACACATCTGCAGAGAAACTGGAAAATAAAATAACAGCAACGAAATGAAAGGACTTGTTCTACAGCACTGTACACACATAAACAATTTATACCACACTGAAACTCACTCTTACACAAAAGAGGTGAGAGAGATAAAAACCCTGAGAAACCAGTGAGAGATTTAACCATTAATTTAAATGATCCACTTGTTACATTACACAACACACAAGTGTATTATCACATTACCACCAAGAGTTATTGTGTTTTTATAGTACTTAACACAAACATGCTGAGGTATTCAGTCTTTACAAAATGTTGACCGCCAACCCCAGACAAATATTTTAGGAGCTGTTTTTGTGAGAGTTGCAAACTTTTGCAAACCTGTTTCCAAAGTTTCACTTAATCCAGCTATTCTTGTTTTGAATACAAAAATATTGCTCTCATAATAATAACATAAATCATATCAAACTATATCAAACTGATAAAGATCATGATAAAAACATCCTGATATTTAGTTTGTAGGTACTGGTAAATATTCTCCCAAAATCACGTGGTAACAGGGTTGAACACACTATCATTAAATGATGTAATAACAAAATAATCAATAGTAATAAGTAAAATACAATTTTGATGATAAAGTAATAATTTGGGAAACATTTCTATCTAAAACTACCTGGTACTACATACCTGACAGTCTTACAACAAGCCTGTGAATTGTGTCTCTAATGCCTTGACCTGTATTCATCTCTATTGGTGGTTTATAGAGTGTTTTGGTGCATGACATGAATGCACCTTATAACAGGTAACAGCAGCAATAACAGCAGCAATAACATCAGTAATAACATCAGTAATAACAGCAGCAGCCCACCGGGCTCGATTTCGGTGTAATGCAGGTTGTAGTTCAGTAACACGTTAAACTGGGTGTTCAGGCCTCGCAGTTGTGATCAACGAGGCCTCGTCGCTTCAACACAAACAGCGACGCGGTAACGGCGTGACACCGAGCGGCTGCATCGCAACCAGCGCACCGGCGATCAATGTAACAAAACCGGCTGCGGGACGCGATCGCGCTCCGTCCGGATATTTAACTCTCGGTTCGTCGACCCTGTTACCGCCGACATGACGCCCAAACTGGGCGTTCGTGTGTTTTGCCCTCCTGCGACACCACAATAAAAGGCATTAAACGTTAGTGCGCGTTGCTGTTTAATCCAACTCGCCCTTTAACTCGCGCGTCGCGTCGATATCGCGTCGGAAACGTGAAGCAAAGGTTGATACTTACTGCGCTGCAATATTGTCTTCAGTCGCTGCTTTGGTTGTGTGTGTGTTAGCGAGCAACCTTTCCGATCACGCCAGTCGTGTGTGTGTGTGTGTGTGTGTGTGTGTGTGTGTGTGTGTGTGTGTATGTGTGCGTGTGTGTGTTGTTGGGATAAACGTCAGCGGAATGTGTGTATGAGGGAATTAAACAGGGACTCAAACGCGCATATCTGCAGAAGACATGATGGGTTTGTAACACCAACTCCCTCCGTTTCCTTTCTGCGGCGTAAATGATCCGGGATCGACGCTCCCGACGCGCGTCGCTCGCTTGTCTGAGGGGTAAATGTGCAGAGACTGATCTCGGATCGGACGCGTCGCGACGCGCGTATTGGCGCTTCGTCTCTCGCGTTACCCGGATGCAGATGCGTTCAGACTTTATGATGAAGAAACGGAGGCTGAAAAGGCCGCATGACTCGTGATTTTAATGCATCGTGTTTATTATTTCTGCTTTATAAGCAGGTTTATATGTTGTGCATTAAAAACAACTGTGTAAACAGTCTCTGTGCGTTTTCAACACATCAGTCATTTATATACTGTTATTTGTTATTAATATATTAAAAACGTGCACAATCCTCTGAGCATGTTGACTGTACAAAATCTACAAGGTTTTACACTATAAATAAAGCACTAAGATCTGCACAAATGAAATAAACACTGGGACCAGCAGACGTTTGTGTGGTTTATTTTACTCTTTAAATTTCATCTCATACAACCTCTTAAATACATATTTACACATATACACACATACACCAGTCTAATACAGGAAGTTTTAATGCCAGGTGAAAACATGAGGACCAAACTCGCATGCAGCAATGTGCCACATAAACTTTATATTGAAATGAAATGTGAGTTTGTATTTCTGAACAGCACAAAAGACACATTTAGGATTAAGTGGCTTTAACACAGTACAGAAAACTGTCACAGTCCTGTATATTTAGCTGCTTAGTTAGCCGTGTCTCTGAAACATTGATTTAACTTGTCAGATTGTAGGAAATACTTAAATCTTGTTTAAAATCTTAAAGTCGAACGTAAAGTCTTAAAGTTGAAGGTTGGTTTTAACACACCAATTGTCAATTTTCTTGTTTTACATTCTGAACCAATAAAATGATACAAACTGACAAACAGGAAATGATAAATCAAATGACATAAAATGTGAATACAGTTGGTATGTTGTTTAGTTACATTTGTAATACCACAAACACGAACGGTGTAGACCAGTAAACCGACACGCAACAAAATACATCGACATACAACAATAGTGCTCATCATATACAATATGTATATATATACTGTTTTAATGAAAACATGAGATAAAAATTAATATCTGTACAAATTATCTTTTACAGGAAATAATTTAACTATACATATTTCTGATTAATACATACAGTGAATGACAGGACGTCATTTCAGGAAACCAGACAAAAACACAAAGATCTTCACCATATAAACAATATTTCAGTGTCTTGCTGCTACAGCAAATCAGACAGGAGCTTATGATGGTAACAAATTCATCATACATTTAAAAAAATACACACATATTCTCCATTTAAGACCAATAAAACTGATAACAGTGGCTCAATAGTGGTTATATCTTAAGGTTTAAGGACTTTTGTAACCGTGGGCGACTCAGATGTAACTAATGACTCCACTAAATAACTTTAAGAATCTTTTTAAAATCTTTCAGAAATTGCATCATGCACACGTGACAGAAGATAACAGCATCGTTTGGAAAGTAATGAAGAAAATAAAATGGGGTTCTTCAGATACCAAAATTGCATCACTCCCCTTATAAAGAAGTCAATGTTGAGAAGGACTGATGCTCCGTTTAAAAAAATCCTGAATGGAGGAAACCGACCACAGGTCAGTTCTTTTCTCCTTCTGAGCTGAGGAGGTTAGATACAGTACAGAGACTCCAGGAGCGTCAGTAGAAAGTGCGCTGTGAGGAAGCTGCCACAAGGAGGCGGAACCACCGGCTTCAGGCTTTGATGTCTGAGAAGCTTGTGTAGGTCTCGCTGCAGCTGGAGGATGTGCTGAGGTTACCAGACCCACTGCCTTCTGTGGAGCATCATGCACACAAACACATCAGCTGAAACCTTTACCCACACGAAGTAAAAGAGGAACCGTGTTTGTTACCTGAGCTGGAGAGCGATTGAGAAGATCTGGATTCTCCAATTAGTGTGAACAGATTTACAGCAGGAACCAGTCCCTCTTTGCTGGTCCTCAGATTACGCACAAACCTGAATGACCACGAGAACATCAAAGCAGAGAATGAGATGGTGTGAATCCAGCCTGCGCTAACAAAAGAACCGCGAGTCTTACCACTGTCCATCATCTCCCTCCCTCACCAGCTGTACTGCATCTCCACTCTTTACTGTCAACTCCTGAGGGCCACTTTTTTCATAGTCAGCAACTACCACATACCTGCCTGGAGACTACATACACACACACACATACACACAAGACGATCAAGGTTGAAACCCAAGTAATTTTCAAACAAACAAACAAACAAAAAAAAAAACGTTTGGCTGCAGTGACTCACCAGTTTCTTCACTTCGTCCTCCTCAGGGTCAGAGTTCATGGGGTCCTCTGTGCTTGAGTAACCGTCAATCTCCTCAGACGCGTCCATGGACAAGGACGCCTTGGTGAACCCTGATAGAGAAGAGCACAGGTGATGAGATGTTTGGTCAACAGTGATGATGCAAGAAAGGTGAACGAGAGACTGGCTCCGTTTCAAAACCTAGAAAGCTGCCTTGCTGTCTGTTAGTACATATCAGGGGAGCATGCAGGCCAGCGGACTGATCTAGAACACAAGCAGTGGTCTTCAAGTAAAACTCACAATTGGTTTTAATAGAGTCCTGGTTAGCCTGGCGTGTTGCTAAGCTCTTATTTCTCTAATCCACCCTTAAATGTATTTTTCCACTAAGTAGTAATGGATTATGGGAGTTTTTCCCTAAAGGATACATGCGTTAGAAGTTGTCCAAAAAAACACAAGTCAAGATAATCAAGTGCTCTATATGGGCAGCTTACTAGGTTTTAAAACGGTCTCTCTCTCTCATGTTCATTGGAAAAGAGGAACGGACAACAGGTTCAGGCATTGTGCTGACAGGAAGAGTTTCACGTTTGTGTTTCACGTTCAGATGACCATGATTTTGATGACAGATTGTGATGAGGGTATAATGACAGAAACACACAAAAGATGTTTATGAGACACACAAACATCTACAAATGATTCTTCAGATCTGAATCAGTGCATTCAGTTGGATAATCACAGATCAACAGCCAGAGTTTTAGATCTGTGGTTTCAGAACCACAGTAAAAGTGAGTCCAGAACTATCACCGCAAACCAGCTGACAGGAACCAAAGCCAGGCAGTCGTGCACCAACAACCTCAAGCGTTGCTACCCAAAGCTGCTAGTATTTCCAAAGCTGCTATCTCTTTAACACGATTAGTGCAAAAAGAGTAAAATAACATTTACAAACGAGTGTTTAAAAGGGGAAAATTTGATCTCTTATCTTGTAAATAACTATGAATAGTAGCTAGTTTTAGCATATAATCACATTAAAATGATATAACTGAAATGGTTCATGCTGTGAGAGAGCAATAGAACGACCCAGTAGCTAAAACCGAAAACCCCACACCAGTCACCTAGTTACCTCTCCTTTTAGCCTGTAACAGACTGGAAGTGCTCAGCCATCTCATTCGGGTTAGAGTGATGGGAGGAGCCGCGTCTGAGGGAGCCAATAAGATTTTAAATCACTCTTTCACTGATTTATCAACCACCCCCACAGATCAGCTTTAGCATGACATATGGCTAAATTCACCTGGAATTGTGAGGGCAGACACTTACAGTAACATACCGTAGAACTGGTTTTATTCACATTTGTAGGACTGAAGTATGGAAGAACACACCACACGGGTGAAACAATATGATGTAGTATGCAGTATGGTAAGGGACATGTTTTGGAGCGCAGGACACAGAGGATTTTAAAGGGACGGTGTACCTCTAAAACCAAAAGGTGTTGGGTCGCTCTTAACTTCGTGTCTTTTTGTTTTGTGATCAGGGCTAGGAGGGGATCCTAGCAGCCAAAGCGAGGAGGAAGAAAGGACAAAGAAAAGTGTAAGAAAGGACAAAACTAGGAAAGAAAAAGAAGACAGGCTTAAAAGAGACACAGGGTTAAACAGACATGTTTACTCTTCTAAAGGGTGAAGGGTTTTTCAACGACACGCTTGTTAAAGTCACAAAAGGTGATTAAACCGTCTGTAATCTGAGGTGATTTAAGTAGCAGCAACTGATAGCGATGCAATAAATGCAATAAAGTTAAACTTTATGGGATGCCACGCAGCAACTACCAATAGGAGAGCAAAGATTAATCAACTTCCTGATTCAGTCTTTACTTCTGTAACCAGGTGTGTCTTCATAACTTCCTCATGTATGTTTTTTTTGACATTTTAACAATTACTTGTTTTCAAATGTCATTGGTTTCAAATTCTGCTTTACATAACTAGCTATTAAACATTAAATGTGTTTTAATTGCCTCTAAAATTTTGGTGTTTTTGCATTTACTGCAGACTGCAAATTTCTACATACTGGAAACGTAATGTGTCACTTCTAAATTCTACAGTTACCAGCCTTAAACTACTGAATTTAAATACTTCTAATCTACAGACTCTGTTCTAGTGTACCTGGAGGGCAGAGAGAGACCAGTGGTAGTGTTAGACTTTTACCCCCAGAGGGCGCTGCTAGCTCTGCAGTGCAATTCAGGCCAAATCTCATTCATTTATTCACCAGCATTACAAGTAGCACTAAACTCTGTGTGTTTAAACTACTATTGTGAAACATTCTTCGTATATAACAGCGTTTATGAAAGTTATAAGTATTCATTGCTAATTGCTAGCTGGCGTGTAAAGCAGTTTGTCACCTGCTGTACCTTTTTGGCTCTTGAGGTTACTGAAGCCCTGCAGGGTAAAACGCTTTTTAGCCGCTGCAGATCTCTCAGTGTTGGGACTGGTGACAGCCTCGTCTGTTCACCACAAGAAAGAAATGAAAAGAAATGAAATAAAGAAAGACAGAAAGAAAGATTATAGGGTTAGTCAGAAAAATCTGGGAAATTGACATATAGAAAAATGACACAAAGGGTCAGAGAGAATTTTGCAGTCCAAGTGCAGAAACAGGAAAGACAGCAGCTGAATTCTGGGATTGATAAAGCAGAACATCAGTGTGGGATTGTTTTCACAGATACTGTGTCCTGTATAAATACTGTATTACTCAGTAAATGTTCTGGTGCTTCACAGAGTGATCACAGAGTTTCACAACGCAGTCAGTAGAACCTCATGTTCTATTACAAAGTTCTATGTGAGCGTTATTTAGAGGAGCGCTGACTGACCTTTGACCCTGTCAGTGTTTTTGGGTAAAGCCACTGTGCTGGGCTCTGCTGCAGGTTCTGCTTTCTTCTCCTCCCCCTTCCTGAGGGTCTTTGGGTTGGTTCTGAAGGGGCTCATGATGAGGGTGGTGCTGGTGGGAGTAACCGGCTCTGAACTCTTCTGCTGACTCGCTTCTGCCAAACAAACACGACATTTAATCAACTCAACAAATCAAAACAATCCTGACATACGTTTCCATAATGGTCAAATATTCAGTTTTACTCACAGATGAGTCTCAAGTTTCTATAGAAGCAAAGAATTAGTCTTAGTCCATTAGTCCTTAGTCCCTAATCTTAGTCCATTAGTCCATAGTCCCTAATCTTAGTCCATTAGTCCATAGTCCCTAATCTTAGTCCATTAGTGTGTCTCACCCCTGCAGGCTTGCAGTTGGCCGGTTAGAACCTTCCGGATCTCATTCACCCATGCGGTTTTAATCTCTGGTGTCGGCGCCTAAAAAGTTAAAATCACCAGGAAAGTCACAGAAAATGTTAATTTCAAAACGTATTTATACAGCAAAACAGTATCACATATGAAAATAAAATACAACACATGTAGATTATGCAGTATTATATAATATGTATAACTGAACATTTGTTTTTCATACTAAAACTGTAATGCTTTATGAAGAACATATATATATATAGCTGTACAACTAACTAGTTTACCTGCACAATATAAACCTCCTCTCGAGAGTTACACCAGATCTCAAACTTCTTATTGTCTCCTTTGGCGTTTTCAGTAATGCCGACAGCGCTCATCTATCAGAGACAAACACGAGACGACAGATGTTTAAAACAACATTTCTTCTACTTTACTGCGTGCAGAATAAGTTACAGAATAAATAATAATAAACAGCATCAAAAACAATAAACAATAAATAGCGGAGCGTCAAGAGTCACGTGACTTGACAGGCGCTCACGTGACGTCACGCGGGCGACGTGCGACATAAATATGCGACATAAATATGCGACAAAACGCATCCGGGCGGCTGGTGTTGCGGGTGTCTTACGCTGAGCGAGTGTTTGAAGCTGTATGAGGGCGCTTTCTCGTAACCCTCGCCGCTCTCCTCTCGTCTCTTGCAGAAGAGCACCGCTTTCTCGTGCAGGAACACGTGTCTCTGCATGGGCTTGAAGCGCGCGAGGTCTTTCACTTTCGCGTGACCCTTCTTGTGTTCCGTCCACACGCTGAACGAGCCCTGCATCAGCAGCCGGCCCAGATCGCTCAGGTTCCCCTGAAACACGTCAAATGTCCCTTTACAACAATAACAATCTTAGTTCGGCGTCCTTAAAAAGGCACCGCAATGCGCTTTACATTACAGACTGTATGAAGAACACTGCCCAACAATACATGCAATAATAATAATAAACAAAAGGCATGAATGTATAAGGAGAAAGTGCATACGTATGCAGCCAAATCTGTGACGTAAAACGTTATCTAGTCATTGCAATTAAATGCAACGTAATGCAATCCCACGCACATTAAACAGATCCCAGAATTCACTCACTTCATATCCAGTGATGGCGATGAGGTGCATAGAGTCATTCACAGCCTTCAGGATTCCCAGGATGGAGGACAGCGCCTCCTGCAGGTCCTCCTCCCCATCACAGCCTCTGCTGTACTTCAGCAGCTCCTGATACACACGAGAGCTGATGCTACGGTCACTGTTCGCGCACGTGCACGCGCACGCGCACGCACGCACACACTACTTACCTTTAGTAAAAGCTGGTATTTGGTTATTCTTTGAACGGGTTTAAGGAGGTATGAGTCCAAACCAAGTTTATGCTCCAGTTTCTTTTGACACTCCTGCAAACAACACGATACATTCTTTATTTGTTACTATTAATACATTGTGTCAGTATAGTTTTACTATTTAAAGGATAAGTAGAACAGTAAAATGATTTGAATATGTTAAAATATGTTATTATAACAATTAACTGACAACATGGACGTCAGGTTAAAATATATATGAATATAAAAGCAAAACTGCATGTAAACTTTAAGTGCAACTTGTTTTTTTTAAAAATGTATTTACTTATTTTGGTTTGGTTAGGTGTGTGAGATATGAGACTACCTGAAAGAAAATACAGTCTGAACACTGTCTCCACAGAGACTCGGAGCGAGGTTTGTTCTGACAGTACTTCTCATAGATCCGCAGATCCGTCATCTGAGGAACAGGGAAAAATGAGGCGTGAGTAAATCCCACTTAGTCATCGAATGAAGCGGACCAGAACAGGAAGTGACATCATACTCACCCTCTCCAAAAAACAACGTCCCACCAGCTCAGGAAAGTCAGTGTACGCCTCCAACTCACGAAGAAACGTTCTAGAAGATAAACCATGAAGCATAATAAAACTTTAGAAAGCTTTAAAGGGAACGCGTGAGCTGATAAAATATGATGCTCAAATGCATACATGAGGTGGATCTACACAAACCGAAGGTAGCCTCACTCACTTCTTGTGAAACTGGTAAATCTCAGACATGTTCCCGAAGAGAATGTCCTTCTTATGAAGCAGCGTGTTGGGGATGAGATGAACCATGGATGGGTTGTCCATCTCCGCCGCGTAGCCCTGAACACAATATGTCTGTCAGGATCATTAGAAATATGAAGGCGGTTCTGGCGTTGATGAAGAGGCTCACCTCCAGCACACACAGAAGTTCCTCCACATAGGCTCTTTCGGTCTCCAGCAGCTCATTCATCACATGCCTGTAGATATCACACACGTCACCACCAGAACTGTCACAGAACCACAACTCAAGAATCTGTCTGAACCCTCTGACCCGCACTGACCGTCTGAGCACAGCAAAGTTCTCCTCTTCATCAGAGACAGACGGGTGCCGACTGACGTTGTTCTGCAGGTGTGTGTCTACCTGTAAATTCAAAGACGACACACACCAACTGCAAGTGTTACTGCAAGTGTGTGTGTGTGTGTGTGTGTACTACAAACATCTAGCATACAATCAATACCAAATACCTTCTTGCAGTTTCCGTTGATAATGTCCCCCTCTGTATTCTTCTCCCTATGGACTGTTTATAAAAACACACGTCATAACATTAGCGCATTAATGGTGACTGTAAGTAGATAAGCACAGCGTGTGTGGTGGGGCAAATGGGGCCGCAGGGGGGCACAGAGACCACCACGGCTAAATTGCTGTGCAGTGTATTGCTATAATAATTTGTTCTCTCTCTGCATATAAAGTAAATTCATTAGGGAATTAATGCTTATTCAATATAACCAGTTGAATAATTGAGGAAATTTCTTTTAATATTCCTGTTTTTGTTTAATATTCCAGGGTGATATTAAATTTTAAATATTAAACATTAATTGGATATTAAATATTCCAGTTAATATTCCACTGAGGCGAAATAAATTAAAATGTGGGCAATAATTGTTGGGAAAATTTTTTATCAAAGCTATAAGCCCAACCCAGCCGGCTGGGCTGTTTACCCGGAGAGGGGTGGGGAGATTTGATAATGGCCTCTGGGCGCGGGGCGACCGGCTGCACAGGTCGTGTTTGTTTGGCTGCTAACTTCTTCAGACTGACTCTTCTCTTCTCAAACATCTCCTGCATGGACATCTGCTTCTGAAACACACGCTCCACCTGCTCCTGTTACAGAAAAACACCCAATAAATGAAACTCCTGAAGATTTTCTCTGTATCACTATCAAAACATCCCTAATTTACAATTGTGTATCTATTTACCCTGAACTCGCATGTCATCACAGAGTCATAGTCCCTCCAGATTCCACTCAGATCGGTCAGCTTGTGCTGATTGGCTGTTTCCAGGTAACGCTCAATCTCCTGCAGCGCTGACTCCGCCCCATCCTGTGATTGACACTTATCCACAGGCTGAGATGCTAGCAGGTAGATGCCATCATCGTACCATTTAGTGGCCTGAAGTTGACAGAGAAGCAATGAATGTGTTACCATCATTCAAAGACATCATCATTCTGTGCCTGTAAATCTACGTGTAGAACGTCAGTGCCGACCTTCTCCAGACACTGATGAAGCTCCAGGGCTTTGAGGAGATGTGCTTTCTTGGCCCTCAGAACAACGCTGGTCTCCTCGCACACAGATCGCAGGTCGGAGCATTTGGGGAGGATGGAGTCCACAGCGTAATGAGACGCTTCGATCAGCCGGTCACCGTCGCACGCTAGCGACAGCGCCTGGTCCAACACCGCCTACACACACAGATGAGTTAACATGTATATCCACAGCGTTGTGATTGTCCTGAATGCAGTGTGATTTTTACAGTGTGTGTGTATGTCTCCAAGCGCTATTATATTATTATCTAAAGATAAATAGATATATAAATAGATAGATAGATTGACAGATAGATTGCTACTTACACATGTTCTCTCTTCGTGATTGGTCAGCTCCTTCAGGATATGTTCAGCATGGGCGGGGCTTATTCCTACATCTGAGAAGCCTGTCAGTCTGTCATACACCAGATCTAAATGAGCTCGAACCTACAAAACAAAAAACATACAACAAACAAATGGGTAAATCCCATTACACACACAAACACACACGCAGTACAAACTGAACATGTAGGACCTTGTTTCTCACCTCTCTAAAGTTCTGTTCAAAATGTCGCAGTTGCAAACACTGTTCCAGTTTAGTTTGATGTTTTTCCCAAAAGTCATCAAATGCTGTTTCAGTCTCATCTAACTGCCCAAGCAACCTGCAGAACAGATGTTCACATATAAATAATGAAGGCACATATAAACAGGAGAAGATTGTGGATATTAAACACACACAAGCTCTCATGCAGCAGAAGACTCCATCGCTCAGAGGTCATGACTTCAACGCATTACTGTCAGTTTAGGCTGCTTGGCACATGTGTCTGTTATTTGGCTGTATAATTTACACCAGATGGCTGCGTTTGTAAAAAACACACACCTGACCAGAAGATCTTAATCACAACAGAAACTCACCTCAGCTAAACAAGAACACAGGGGCTCATTATTGTACTGTAACCATCTGCTTACTCTGGTTTGTAGAACAAACACACACACCTTTGAACAGTAGACAGGTTCTCCAGTTCATCCTGGTTCATGGTGTAATCTGGATCTTTCTCCAGAGGTTCGTTGATGCTCTCCAACAGACGTCCTCCTTGAGAGAGAGCAATCCTCAGGTCCTCCTGCACACACAGACACACACACACACATACACAACACATGCACACAATACACACACGCATACAACACACACACATACACATATTTAGCTTGCTTTTGCTAGCCTCCCAAAATGGTTTATCTTTACTTTAAGTGAGAGCATAAAATGAGTTTCTGACCTTCATCTTGTCTTTCTTCTCTGTGTGGATGGTGAGAAGATTGGATGTGGCCTCCACATCATTGGGCAGTTCTGTCTCTGCCAGCTCAGTGCCGAACGACTGAAGCGTCTGAGCCGTTTTCTTCACCATCAGAGCGAAACCTTCAATGGCCTGCAGATACGTCATCATCCATGACACAAACACACAAATCAAACAGAGACAATCACACTAATGCACTACAAACATGTGCTCTGGGTTCAAACACAACCTCTCAGATCAATACAGACATGCTCAAAATCAATTAGTGAAATTACTTAAAGCCAAGTGCACAACAGGAAGCAACTGGAAGCAATTCATTTGACCAACATGCTCTTAATAAACGTAAGGGTGGAAAACTCCTGCCATTATAGTGTTTAAGGGCCAAGTCTTCAATTTATGTTATTAAGAATTACATACTATCATGCTAACACAAGAAATTAAATATGTAATGTGTATATATGTCTCTGTGGTCCGATACAGTACAAGAGAAAACATCAGAACTTACGGTTCTGTGTGAGATCCATTTCTCATGACAGTATTCCTGCGTGCCGCCCAATTCCTGAGTGAGCTGCGTGCGGTCGATGTAGCTGTGGAGCTCAGTGACAGAGCTGAGCATAATCACCTACACAAACACACGCACACAAACACACACGCAGACACACACGCACACAAACACACGCACACACACACGCAAACACACACGCAGACACACACGCACGCTTCATTATGAGCTGTGTTTTCACTTATGTCAGCAAGTAATTCATTTCATTACACTCTTCATTAACCACACAACTGTGTGTGTGTGTGTGTGTGTGTGTGTGTGCACTTACCGGCACTTTCATTTTAAACTCATCCTTGTTAAATTTAAATAAAATGTCTGAGATTGTCCGCTGGAAGATTGTTGTGGGTCTCAGTACCAGCACCAGCTGCAGGTTGCCTGGAAATGATCCCTGTGATACACACACAAACACACAAACACACACACAAACACACACACACAAACACACAGCATTTATAAAAAAAATAAAACTGTACAACTGTAAGATAATTTTGGGTGTAGATTTGTCCTCAGTATATGCTTAATGATGCCCCACACACACAAACACAAACGACCACAATATAATTCATATTAATATGATTCATGCTAGTAAGCCATTGGTACGAACCCTCTCCCATCCTGTCTCTAG
>JBAJNP010012437.1:0-13411 GCA_036877545.1 Yasuhikotakia modesta | reverse complement strand
GTTATATAGTGTGTACCTCCAGTGAAGGGTCTAGCTCGTGTGTCTGCTGTAGATTATTGATGTAAGAGCGTATAGAGGGGGTTATATAGTGTGTACCTCCAGTGAAGGGTCTAGCTCGTGTGCAGCTGCTGTAGAAGCCACAGCAAGAGCGACAGCTCCTGATGCCGCCACGTGCCCCTGTCTGTCTCTCGGCTCGTCTCCCCTCTCTGCTGGAAGACTCAGGAAGTCCGGGGCGGCCACAGGAAGTACACAGTCCATGGGAAAGGCTGCGCTCCGACCCTGCACAGCCCCAAACTTCCAGCCTGAAGAAAACATTCAGAACAAATGGAAAGTTCTGCTTAGAACAGCTTATCGTGTCTACCAAGGTCTTATACATAATGTATAGGGTAAATTAATATAGTTAGATCAACAGTGATGATTATATACATTGTTTATGTATATTAGGTATCTAACCAAAATCTGGTGTGTCTCTCTTTAGTTCTTCAAGATAGATGACCTTCTTCTTCACCACACACCCATAACTCTGACCTGCAAAACACACACACACACATAGTTTGTAACAAACAGATTTACTCTCTTCAGGATAAACTGGTATCATTACCTTTAACAGCACCTGAAAACGACAATTTACTGCCCATGATCAGTTAGTGCCCACCTTCCTCTAATCCATCCTTGGCCTGCAGGCGGATAATATCTCCTTTATGGAAGCTGAGCAGAGCTCGGTCATCTGTGATGAAGTTCCTCTCTGCTACCACATACTCTGAGTCCTGAGGAGAACGTCAGAGGAACAGACAGACCTGCTGTTTGCTCACATTCTCCTCTGACAGATGAAAAGAAGAAAAGACGAGACTCTGAAGTACCTTCTTGAGGTGAGAGATGAAGAGATCGATCATGTGTTTGATCTGAGGAGCTTTAGCGGAGAACAGAATCAACTTCTCGTTCATGAGGTTAAACTCCAGCATGTTCTGAGATGGGATGGTCACAAACAGGATGTCTGTGTAGCTGAAGCAGAGAGATGTGACAGCAAAAGTTACGAAGACATACAAACACCAGCGTGTGTTAGTGTTCACATAAGCTCTAGGTCTGCCCTTTGTAAACAGACGCACCTGTACGGCCGGAGAACTCTGAAGTAATCTGGAGCCGCAGAGCTTCTCCTCACGGTCTTCAGAAGTTTGATTCCAGAATGAGACACAGCCAACACCTGAACTCCAGTACCCACACTGCCCTGCAACACACACCGCCTTAACAAACTCCAGAACCGTGAGCTCATTCAGTCTGAAGCTACCGAGGCCAGGAACTCACTGAAGCAGGAAAAAGACGAGAGAAATAAATCTCCCATGATTCCCTGGCAGCTGATATCACCGTCTTTTTCACATTCTCATCCTGGACATTTGTGTTCGGCTCAATGTTGTATTGTGCTGTAAAACAAACACAAAAACAATGATTTAATAACATCACACACACATAACAGCACGGTTCTCAGACACATTACTGAACACAGCAGCTGTGAGTTGTTTGAGAAAAAAAAAACTGTAAAGTAGGTAAATTCTTTCCTCACCAAACAAGGATTTCATCTTCTGTCTCTCATCTCTGGTGATGCGAACACAAGCCTCTGTAAATGTGTCATTAACAATCTAACAAACACAACGAGGAGAAACACATTAATGATAAACTGTGAAGAGGAAGAGGGCCACCTTCACAGAGAGATTTTAAAAATGTAGAATTTCAAACGTATAACAGATGCTGAATAAAGGAGTGAAGTGTTAAACGCGTCTCGTGTTTCTCACCTGTTTAAATATGAGATCCAGCACCAGAGGATGATTCCAGCTATCTTTAGGATAAAAGACCTACAGCAGTTTGTACAGCAGAATTAGTGCTGTACGCACACAAACACACACACACACACACGCACACAAACACTCACCTCCTTCCTGAGGAAGATTTTCCAGGGAACGTTTGTGTAGGTGTAACACTCCTCAGTACTGCTCCTGTGCAGCTGTGTTTGGATGCTCTCAGACTCCACTGGAAGATCTCTGGACACTGTTGTGTGTGTGTGTGTGTGTGTCAGTGAGTGAGAGAGAGAGATGACAGCTAGAACGCATGTGTACAGTGATGGTAACAGGTGGTCTATATATGATAGTAAAAATCATGGTACAGTATATTACCATGGCCCTCAAACGATGGTAACACTACAGTATTGAGGTGTTTGATTACCGGGTGGTGGTAAGGTGAGCGGAGGTTCTGGGGCTCTCTTCTTCATGCTTTTAGTGGCTTTGAGACCTCCATCCTTGGACACAACAGCTGGAGTGTAAGCCTGTTTCTACACACAGCAAACAGCAAGTAATTATTGTCAGCCTAACATCCGACCACCAATGCAAGATCAGACCCTGTGATGAGACTCACCTGTGCAGGTGGATTGTCCATCTGTGATTTGAGGATTTGCATGGCTTCATCATGTGGGTTCAACTTTTTCACAAATGCTTTGCCTTCTCTCCTGAGACAAGACGCACATAAAAACAAATACAGTTACTGCAATTACAATTATGCACTGACAGACATGCACACACACCGACAGACACACACCTGTGCCTCAGTGGCTCGGGTTCCGGGGCTGGAGTCTGGTATTGTCTGATGATATCTTTGATGTTGTGGCTGGGAATGATGTGTTCAGAGTTGGAGACAGAGTATTTAACCACCTCAGTGCCAGGAGCTGGAGCGGACCGCATGGGTCCTGTGACCGCAACAGGGGCTGAAAAGGAGAGAGACACAGGTGGGGCAGGAGATGTCAACAGCTTACAGAACTGCACAGTTACACACACTTACACAGACATATGAGTAGATGAATCACTCACCATGTTTCTTGGCAGGCCTGCTGTCCAGTTTTATTGGTGCAGCAGGGGCTTGTTTCTTTCCAAAAGACCCTTTAGATGCCGTCCCCTGGAAACACAGCAGTGTGAAGATCCTGCCTAATGTTAATTACTGCTTTAATCATCTAATTACACCAGCTTCATAAAGTGTAACACAAACTGTTGTGTTGCTGTATGGATACTCCAGCACCTGTGTAGCCATGTTGTTTTTGGGCTGGGCTGCTGCAGTGCCGCTCTTCTTCAGGGGCTCACGCCGAGGGTCTTCAGACGTGGTCTGGGTCATGGTGGGGACTGCGGTCGGCTGCGGGGTCATCAGGGGACTGGTGTATGTGGACAGGGGAAGTGGGGCGTACGGACTCGGGGGGATGTTGGCGTAGGGGCTGGGTGGGATGGGGGGCAGAGTGCTGTATGGGGTAGGTGGGGGGCTGGTTGGGGGGCTGGTGAGGGGAGACATTGGAGGACTAGACACTGGACTGGTCACCATAGCCATTGCTTGCATGGTCATCTGTTGGGCCTGACAGCATCAAATGAAATGGTGACAAATAAAATTACTCACTACATTTATAAAACGTGACACTTTGAGGCTGTAGCTGTTTTAATTACTTCTACACATTTTAAGGATTAAAATAAATATTTGATCTGACTGTGTACCATAATGACAGCCTGCTGGTTGATGATAGTTTGTTGCTGTTGGGCCAGAGCGATTTGCCGTGGGTCTGAGGAACAGAGATACGAGAGACAACACTGAATGATGGCCCATAACTTTCATAGGAGCTCTCTGACCCTGAAGCAACAGTGTGTGTTCATGAGAAATACCCTGAACAGGAGCTACAGCTGGAGTCCCGGGGACGACCGGAGAGACAGGTACAGGTGGAAGAACTCTCACTGCTACAAAACACATAAGTGTCACACATCTGAACATGAGATGATAATGAGATGATGAATAAACCAGCCAGGATCATTCATGCTGGTCTAAACAGTGTGTTTTAACTTTAATGTCAGCAGGTGTGTGTGTGATCAATGACTCTATGCTTCTAATGTGTGTGTGAGAGTGTCTGTGTGTGAGTGATGTGACTGTCTGTGAGAGTGATGTGAGAGTGAGTGTGTGTGTGTGTGTGTGAGTGATGTGAGTGTGTACCTCCAGGCTGAAGAGCAGCGGAGAAAGGCACTCTCGTCGTGGCCTCAGCCCCATCACCTCCTACACCTCCTCCACCCTTCATCCGGCCGGACAAAACTGATGCATCCAAGTCCTACAGACACAGGGAACAAAAACAGGAGTAACATGTTTGTAACTAAAATAAAGTCAAGAATAAACTATTTTAGCAACACTAGCAAACCCTCCTCATATCATGTTTTGATAACCTAGACATAGCCACCGTTTAGACCACCCTAATCTCCACCTTATACCTCGTGCAGGGGTCTCTCTGTCCGAGTGCATGTTTTAAACTCGTTTAAAAAAGGCAACCTCATTTGCTTGTTTATTTCCTAGTGCCATGTAAAAGACGCGCACAGACACACACACACACTACACAGACGTTTGTATGTGTATGTGTCTGTGTGTTAAACTGGTGTCACCGTACCCCAGTTCCATCGGACAGAACTGGGTCAAAGAGGCTGTCCAAATACCGGTCCATACCCCTGTGAGATGGATCTTGGGACGGGTCTGAGTCTAATAAACAGGAAGAAAGAAAAGAGAAAGTTTAACACATTCATTTCTGCTGCTTTCATTCCATCACACCTGATTGGCTGTCTGTGCAAGGAAATAGTCACTGATTGGTGGAGTGGTAAGGCCAATTCTATACCTCATTAAATTGAATCAGTATTTTTACTTTTCTAATCAGGTTAAACACGTCCTGTTAATAAGTAAGACACACCTACATCCAAAAAACAAATCTGACATCTGTTACTTATATCACAAGCTATGAGACAGGAAACATAACTACACTGAGAACATAGAACAAGACTGGTCCGTAAAAACAACATTATTAATGAGCAATGATGGACTGTATACCGTTACTCACACACCAATGAAAGGAGCTGTTCCAGCTGAAGCTATTCACACTGTATATGATTGCTTTACAAGCAGCAACACAGATCTGCTAGAACTGATGAAGGTGGAGATGGTGTTCTCTGAAACACACCCACTCTGGGCTGCGGTTTACAGCGGCTTTAGGTCATGTTGGGTAGTTATTGTAAGGTTAGCAGTTCAGCGCTTGAATTACTGTCCCATCATTTAAAAACTCCACCGACTCACTTAGGCCCTGATAACTATTAGTTAATATTAACCAATAGCAAATAACGATTTAAATGCCGTTTTAGTGACTGTTTTAGTTGCAGGTGCAACACTATTGGCACTCATGTTTTGAGTGTGTTCCTGGTCTGTACGTGCCAAAATAGTGTGAGGAGGTCACCTTGACTGAAGTTAACTTCAGAAATGGGTAGACTGTTGCTCGCGATGGCGCTGGTCCGATTTACATATGACAACACCCCCTCCTCATCCTCATCGAACCCACTGCCAAACAGACTTCTGCAAATACAAACACACTATGTTACATCATACACACAAATTTTAGATGCTCAGTGCTATTTCATACAATGGAAGTGAATGGGGACTGAGGGTATCAGTCAGTAACAATGGAAGTGAATGGGGACTGAGGGTATCACACAATAATTGTACATTCCCCACAAGCCATTCCATTCATATATATTTAACACCCTGCAGTAAGAAGCAGTTGGTTTATACATGCTGGCATTCGGGCGAGTCTTGCTGGGGTCTTCAGATGAGATGATGAAGTAAGACTTCTGTTTGGGGAAGTCTGGCAGCAGCTCTAGATCACACACCAGATCCAGAACATAATCGTGACCCTCTAACTCCACCCACTGTGCCGGCTCCTTCATCAGAACCGACCAACCCCACTGGCTCTCTGAGGACACGCCCCTGTTGAAGGATGTCACTGTGATTATTCATCCTAGATACTTTAAGTTCAAGCAAATCCCTGAAGATCCAGCATTGTGAAAACTGTCACCTGTGCTGTAGAACATCTCCTGCGATGTTCTCTCCGCTGGTCCAGGAATGGACCGGACAAAGGAAGGACGCACCTACACAGACACACACATGCTCAGCCCCATCCCACATGCTACACCCATTCCTCTACCATCAAAATATCAGTTTAACCACTGACAACATACATCTCCAGCTGACAGCTTTAGGTTGAAAAAATGTTTCCAAGTAACCAACATGTTATTTTGAAAGTTCTTGAAACATTCAAAGCATCAGATTTTTTAAATGTTGATGGTAATGTTGGGTTATATTTGCCAGTTAGTTTGCTGGTCAGGATAAGGTATGACTTTATACACACACACACACACACACACACACACACACACTATCACATATCGACTAATCTGCTACAGCCCAAACAGGTGAAGACAGAGAGACAGTGTAACTGGATGAGAGTGAAACAAGCGGGGAGATGGAGAGAGCGAGTGAGATTAGATGAAAGAGGAGAGCTGAACAAACGATACAGAGAATGACAGAGGAAGAGATTAAATAAATAAAAGGAAAGTAGAGACAGATGACACCACTGGTCCTGATTCTGTTCTGAACACCTGCATACATTAACATGCATTAACACATACAACCACTGCAGCACCATCACAGCTAACAGAGAATGTTCTCAGAATGTTGACTAACGTTCTCTAAAGGTTCTCTATTATCATATGTCATAATCATAATTCAGTAACATTGTAGAATACTTCTTTGATTTAATTTTTTGTTTTCATTTTGTTTTAATCATTAATTTATCATAAATCAATAAAGTTTGTTAGTGGAAAAAATACTGACATTTTTAATCTTCCTTTATCATTCAAAACATTTTAAATATTTTGGTTACTAATGGAAACTTTGGGAAAACTCTCCTACAGCCTGAAACTGTTCTCTGTGGTGATACGAACATTCTGTGACAGCAATGCTTCTGATTATTACAGCATCTTACCATCGAAACAGCAGATCTGAAGCACCATGCGAGCTTTCTTGCGATTGGCGGTCCACTCCAGCAGGGACAGGGGGTACGTGCGTGAGGCGTCAGGCACCAGGTTTGATTTCTGCATGGCCTGGAGGAGCTTGTGTTGGCACAGAGCCTTAAATCCGTTCAGAGCATAATCTGACACAAACCTGAGACAGATATAATCAAGCTCACTAAATTATCACTGAATGTTTGTCATTGTCATTACACATTTGTTTGTGAAAATCTGTTTGTGTTTGTCATCTGTTCTCTTACTTGAGTAGATATTTCTCCATCTTCTCAGATGGGGCAAATGAACTAAAACATGCAGCCATCAGCAACCAGCCCCTCTCTGCGTTTCTGCTGTTTTCATTTCGCCACACCTGATTGGCTATCTGTGCTAGGATCTCGTCTCTGATTGGTGGAGTGGCAAGGCCTCTCTGAATGATGTAATTCCCAAACAGGTTTTCTTGAGCACCATTCAGGTTTGGATCCCCCATAAAACGCAAGATCTGTGGTAAAAAACGTATATCATCATGCTCCAACAAACAGCTTAACCATCTTAAACTAACACGACCTTTAACAAGACAGAAAATGTACTAGTTGACAGGTAATGGTTCTGGTAATATTACCAGTATAAACACATCAAGAGCATCATGTCTCAGATCATCTTCCAGGCGGGTCAGCGAGTTCTCCAGCGGTGCAGTTAACATCCCAAACTGCAGCTCCTGCAACATGTTACCCAGAATTCACTGCATCACCCCTGGCCAATAGTAGCTTCTCCCAGCTAACAGTTTTATGTCATGAGAATGTTTCTTATATTTTCATTATTGCTAGGATATAAGTTATACTGTTTAAACATTGTTTTACAAACGTGGCCCAATAAAACATGCACTACTGAAGAATAGTGTTTTGTGATATATAATTATATATATATATATATATATATATATATATATATATAAAACTTACCCTGAAATGTGTGCGTATGTATTTGGTCATGAGGTGGATGTTTATGTCGAGGGGAAGCGTGAGCTGAGGGTCTGCCTGTATCGTAGGAGCCTGAACGAGAGCCAAGCAGTCAGAGTGACGCTCTCTACCCGCTACAAACAGAAGAAAACACACGTTCCTCAGATCTAACACACACTTACATTATATACATCTGGGGATGAGTTTTAACTTTTACAGTAGAATGAAAAAGATCCCTTAACAAGAATAACAGAGACACTCATAGCAATGGTCTTCAGAAAAACAGTGAGAATCACCGGCGGTGGCGTGTATCAACGTTCCCAGCTCAGCAGGAATCACCAGCTGAGACACATTCACCACCTCTCTGCTCGCTCGCTCCTGCAGAGAACACACGCACACAGTTTAGTTTATCTATAAACCTGCCAAGAGGAACTCTGAGAAAACTTCGATCACTGTTAGTGTGATAAATGCATGAAAGATATCTGAAGAAATCACAGTCTGCTAGTAATATGTCTTTCTGTGGCTGTGATGGTAATGAGTGCAGCATGTTCTTATCTAATAATGACAGCACACAGAAGTCTTTTACCAGTTCAATTCTTATCCTCTCCTCTTCTGCTCTTCTTATCATGAGAAGATTGTCCTGTCACACAATCACCAGTGACATTTACAAACACTGAGCTGTGTATGAACATGACATCACACTGATCAATCATGCATCATTTGTAATTATATTCTAGTTTGAATTACAAGTGTGGTAGCAATTACAGCTCATTACTAGGTAACTTACCCGGATGTATCTTTTGCGATTGATAATGACCCGGACTGGTGAGCGGAACTTGATCAGGTTGAGACGCATTCGCAGAAACCGCCGTCTAAAAAGCAGATGATGTAACTGCCATATGACATATATTTTGATTTTTTTTACACTATACCTGAGCAGGTAACTTTAATGAGCGTTACAGCGTACCTGAGCAGGTAACTTTAATGAGCGTTACAGCGTACCTGAGCAGGTAACTTTAATGAGCGTTACAGCGTACCTGAGCAGGTAACCTTTACAGCGGGCCTGCAGGTGTGTCATGTCCAGACGGAACTTGAGGAATTTCTTGCGAGTGAAATACATGCGTACGTAACGCTGGAGGGTGAGCGCAGCCACATGCAGCATGCGATCACGTTTGCTCTCTAATAACTGATTCACGTCCTCCTTAAGAAAGAGCTGGAGAAAAAACAACGTTATTCAAACACAAATAAAGCAACATATGGGTCAATGCTTTATTATTGTACTTGCCTTTGACACGCCCACTTGATAATCGCCTTTGTTGATTGGGCACAGCTTCATTAACATAATCACACAGTTATCACCATCAGGAGGAGGTGGTTGCTTCATTCCCAGTAGAGCTTTGTACCTGGACACCAGTGACACCATTCCACACTCCAGTATGTGTCCATATATAGCATCAGACACGACTCACTGTTCCTGACAGCCACTCACAGCTAATAAACACCAGCTGCTGAGCAAGTTACCTGTTTAGAAATTGATGAAAAGGCACTCTGATTGGATAACCCTCTTTCCTGATGCGGATCGTGTCCAAGATTCCTGAATACCGGAGCTGAGTAGCAACCAATTCAGGATCAAATATACCGGGTTCCTAAACACAGACACACAAATACACATTTATCAACATACTGGAGCTATACTGACATACATAAAAGAGCTTTATTGCCAAGTGCGTTTTTCTGCCTCCAGTCCACACATGCAAATACAGTGAACATAAGTAGAAACACAAGTAAAAAGTGTTTTTTTTTACACTTTACAAAAAAAGAGAGAAAAACACATGAAGTAAACTGAATGTTCATAACTGGAACAAACACAGTTTGATTATTATTTAAATTATTATTCAAATTATTTACACAGACATGAAAGGATTATATACACACTGGGAATTAAATTCCTGTTGGCTTGTACCTTGTTATTATTTGGCTTAATGCAGCGAACAAAAAATGGGTTACACCTGAAAAAAAGAAATGAACAGATATGAAGAAACATCATTTCACCAAGATCAAAAAATTCAGGTGGTGCAGAGGAGAAAGTGTGTGTGAGTGCGTGTATGAGCGTGTGTTTGTGTGTGTATGAGTGTGTGTGAGTGAGACCTCTCCATTTTGTCGAGAAGCTCTTGCAGTGATTGCTGGAACTTGGCAGCCACAGTTGATGGCTGATATCTGCGGGTTATTGTACTGCTTCTGTTCATGACTCCTTTCTGCTGGCTCAGCATCTCAGCATGTTTGATGAACAGATTACACACCATCTACAAACACACAACATATCACATCAACACTAAAGGTCTCACAAACACACGTACAGATGTGTGCAGATAGAGACAGACTCACTCGATTTTGGCTCTGCATAAACAGATCCAGAACCTCCTGTCGGACCTGATCGTAATTCTTATCCAGAAATTTCTGGACCTACACTCAGAACATTCACAGTTAGTGGATCCACAGGTTTACTTTATTTAACTGATAACATATAAAGAGTGATTAGTACTATACAAGCGTTATGTTTATTTTGTATGTTTTTCCAGCTAACAGAGAACATTGTCACAGCGTTGGCTAACCATGGACAATTTCAACATTTCTAGATTTCAAATTTTTTTCATTTTTGTTGCTTAATGGAAACATTGGGGAAACGTTCTTACAACCTAAATCTAGCTGGGTCTTAAATCTAGCCTAGAGCTACACTGTGCCATTAGGCAGCATCTCAGATCTCAGATATTGCCTGTAGTACAGATGTAACATCACACCTGGTACGTCACACGACCAGCATAGTGGTTCACAGTGAACTCTGGCAGGGGCAGTTTTGGCCTGGAATAAAGGGGGTTGTCTCCATGGTGATAGTGGCACTTCTGAAGGAAGGTGTGGTCAGTGGCCTGCAAATAAAAACACACACCTGGTATCAGGTTTACACTGTGGAAAAGAGGAAACACATCATCAGGCAACACTCATATGAATGAAACCTGTGGAAAGCAGCTTTGGTCGTCAAGAATGCGAAGTATCCCATGAGGCTTTGCAGCTATAAGATCTATACATCCCTGATTGTCAGTGAAGGTCAGTTCTCTCCAGCTGATCTGCTCTCGAATGTACTCCTCCTGTAACACAAGATCAACACAACGTCTGAAAAACATCTGGAACTTGTTAGCAAAGAACGTTCCCTTCATGTCTTTCTTGTTAGCTGGGAATGTCACAAAATTCTCACCTGTTCTTGTTTGAAAATGATTTTGGTGAAAAAGAACTGCAGGGTTTCATTGGCATAGTTAATACAGAGCTGCTCAAAGCTGTTGAACGTCAGATTCTGGAAAACAAACAAACAATGAGCGTGTGGGAAACAAATGTAGTGGTGCAGAAATGACACACTTCCTCTCATTTGTCTCTGTTTACCTCAAACCCATATATGTCCAGTAAAGATATAGACAGTGCCTCATTCCTGGGGTAAACCCGCCCATTGATACGTTCCGTCAGCCAATGAAAGAGCAAGGAATAAAGGATCTTGGCAACTGCATCTCTGTGATTGGAGCAGAGAAAATGCACTTAAATGCAATGAAATATCTTGTAAAGGAATGTGTGGTAAGATTTCTGTGATTCATGTATACCTGGCATCCACAGCACTCTCTACTGTGAGAGGGGTGTATATCTTTTCTCGCATTGCCTCCTGTGAAGTAACCAAACAGACAAACTTTAGCTTTACACACACACACAGACACACACTCATCACTGGCAGCATGTGCACCTGATACAGTGCTGTGTGACAGCTGATCCACGTAACACTGTGTGTGTGTGTGTGTATAAACACAATCTGTGGTCTCCGGATAACAGAGCTTTACTTATTCAATAAGCAAGATGCTGAACATGACACAAACCACAAACACACTCACAATCAAACCAGAGAGAGAGAGAGAGAGAGAGAGAGAGATGCTCCATCTCTTTTAGTAAAACATTATTACATTATTAAAATAAAAAAGTAATAGGTAATGTTAATAGTCTTTGGGAATCTAGTTAAAACATCTGCCTGTACACTGTTGAGTAAACTATAAGATAAGAGTCTGCCAATTGTATTCATTTAAGAAAAATGAAACAAATACTGTAATACGTTCAGCTGTTTTACAATAACCTCTTTTTCAATAATCATTTCTCTCCTGTGTCCTCGCTGCCCTTCATGTTGTGTGTGATGTCATGCTGACAGTGAGGGAGTCATCAGGTGTTAAGATGACTCGGTCCCTGAGCCCTGATTGGATTACTGTGGTTTCCATGGAGCTTAACCCAAAATAATGAAATCAGGTTACTGGAACCCATTAACAGAGACCTGCTTCCATGTCGTTACAACGTCTCTTTATCCCTCTTCTGTTTTCTGACCCAGTTGTTGATGCATGATGTTGTTGGTTTGCGATTATCTTGTGCTCTGACACATTGCGCTACGGTGCTCATGCGGGCCACTGAGTTTGAGTCCTATCCTCTAGCTGATATATTCACCAACAAAACTGACCAAAAGGTGTTAATTTCATCACGTGTTTAGGATGGTGTTTTACCGTGACTTTGAAGGTGATGGCTTTCTGAAGGCCGTCTGGAGATATCTGCAGGAGATCGGCTACTGTACGGATCTCATGAGTGCTGACCACACCAGCTGTCTCCTGAACTTCTGACTGAAACAAAGAGATCTGTCCATCTTTTATGTCTTAATGTCCATTTGTGATCTTTAACATTTGCTGTTAGGAGAAAAGGACTGTTCCATATCTACAAGTGCTTCATTCTTTCATCTGAGCGAGTGTGTATGTGGTGTAATACCTCGATTCTATGGAAAAACACGTTTCCCAGATGCAGAATGGAAGATAATACTCTGAAAACGCTGCTCTGGTCTTCAGTGCTGAAGTTGAGAATGTCCATGGCACTCTGTAACCTCCTGAAATCATCTCCATCATCTTTCCCAATGATCGCACAGTCACCACCCTACATCACACAACACACACAGGTGAAACATAAAGATTATTAATATCACTCATGATACACAAATCAAAAACTATTGGTGTTTTCAGTCAGTTAACGTTTTTAATGTTATCACGTGCATCAAAATGTTATTCTTAAGTGGTTTGTAATGTTTTAAAAACATTACAGAATTAACATTAAATAATGCTGTCATGTCTAAGCAGCAACATAAACATTACAAGCAGTAACATCTAAACAACTGGACAATTTGAACATTCCTACAACTTTTAAAACAACATTTTAACATATCTTTTTTAACTGTCTAACCCATCCAGATATGAAACTGGATTCATCTGAGGCGGCGTCTCGGATTCATCTGAGGCGCCATCTCAGCTAAGACATTAGGACAGATACCTATGATCTATTGATTGTGTATGTCTGTGTCTGTGCTGTATGTTTGTACCTGGTTCAGGTAGAAGTAGGTTTCAGCTTCCTGTAAGCAGAAGGCTCGTTTCATGTGCGCTGGAAGTCCAGCCAGCATCTCATAAAAGATGTGGTAGTTTCTCTCATCTTTGGCCTACACACACACACGCACGCACA
>JBAJNP010012435.1:0-13414 GCA_036877545.1 Yasuhikotakia modesta | reverse complement strand
TTGCAAGTATTTCTGTAGAAATGAAAGTCATAACTGTGTATTGGAAAGCAAAGGCATGAAAGCATCTATAGTGGAGCTTTTCTTCCTGTGCAAAACAATTCCTTTGCTTTTATTATAGTACAGGAAGCTGATTATTCCATAATGATTCCTGACCCCCTGCTGAGTGCATTATCTCTACAGCAGTTAAGATTCTGACATTTTGATCAATCATACAGACTCCAAAGGAAAAATAAGATTGTTATCCTGGACACTTTTTCTGTGTATAATCTGTATATATTGTACTATGTTTACAATATAATACTGTATGTGTGTGTATGTGTGTATGTATATTACTGAGTGCTGTTAGATCAAAGCACAGTGTCGATACTACAATATCTACCCAGCAGTGAGACAGAAGTTGCTCTACTAACTAAAAAAGATCAACATTATGCAAAGAGCAACTCCTTTGTGGTTTAAACTGAACAACAGAGCTGAAGTAGGTCAGTACTTGGATTTTCTTGTTAAAACTTTTCCTCTGGTTAACATTTACCAAACTGATAACACATTCTGTTTGACTTGTGGCTGCTGTAAATTGATTTATGAGTAGATTTTACATTTTTTTAAATAAAGTGCCTCAAAGTTTCACAAACTTTTTTGTGAACAAAGCAAATTATTTGTAGGACATGAAACACCTTTCACACTTAAAAAATAGCCTCACCCAGATAATTTCAGCCTTAATTTTGTTATGATATTAATCCACCACTTCTTGCCTCTCTAAATATGTACTAACTAAATTCATAACCTAAGACTACAAGCAAGACAGGTCAAAACACACAAAAACATACTAATAAACCCATGACCAATGGGAGATGTATCATTAAAAAAATAATGAAAACATTGTTGCACTTGTTGTCCCTATAGTGAGGTGGTACCTTTAACAAAAACGGAACACAATAATGGTCCGTAAAAGAGTGAAACAGCTTTAAATCTATTCACACTTTTTCATAAACAGCTATAGCAAATACACTGTATATATAATTTCTATTAAATCAGGCTACAGAACAACACAGAATGTTTTGTTTTAAAACAAATGTAATATAAATACTGTGCATATATTTTAATATGCATGTGAGTTGTTACTGAAAGCGTCTGCTTATTTAAAATAGAGGATTAAATTTCACCTGTACAGAAATTAAATAAGGCAGGTGATTGCATTGCTCATAAAGTTATTACCAACATTACATTCATTGAACTTTACATTACAGTTTCTCCCCTACTGTTTCAACATATTTCACATAAGTATTATCATTTATTAAGAAAATTACACACATCAGAATTTTCAGAACAAACAGACAAAACACAATTGCTGTTAAATGACTTGCAGAATTAAACAGAATTTACCACCTGCAGTTGGATGAAATTAGATGTGATTCAGTGTCACATAATCAATGTCCTACTGTGTGTGTTTTTCCTCTCTCTTAATTTTTCGTTTCCTCAATTACACATTAACTGCAAACATTTCAGACTGCAGGGTACAGTACCACGCAACCCTCGTGTTTATGCTTTATTGAGTTCGTATTTCATCACATTGTGCTCGGAGGATGTTGTTGTTTTATTATTTTTTATTAAGGCCTGGTTTGTACATGTATTTCATTAGAAACCCTTTTCCAGGGGTAGCTAATTTATATGTACAATTAGTTACTTTTTTAGATTGGGTTAATTCATATTAGATGCTGGTTGTTTTTTCCATGTGCCTTGTAATTCAAAACAACATTTCCTTTTCTATAGTGCCTCTACGTGGCAATAATCAGTACTGCAATAAATTCCTGAATAGGTTAGGAATAAACAAACTGTGTCAATCAAAAGCTGTAATATTGTTTATTAAATATTGCATAATGAGGAAATCACAGCAGTAAATGGTGTTTAAATTCATTTTAACATAACAGCACTGCAAAAAAACAAAAACAAACAAAAATGCAAAATTCGCCTTCGCATACAAATCATAAAATAATTGTACATTTCGCATCTCAGGTGTCGTCTCAAAATCTTTAATAACTTCAGTGATTGCAGTAAAGAACTTGGTACTTGTCTCCTGTCACATATTTATATGAACATGTTTACCTCTAGGCAAATAATAAAACAAAATGAGGCACAGTCAAATGAAGCTATGAGACATGAGAAAGGCATTTATATCCCAACACAGTGTGAGAATCACTCATTCACTCGTGAGATTGCTTGAGTTAAGCAAATCTCTGTGCTTTGCTAATATTCTTCATAAAATAAACTGTAATATTTATAGAGACTGCTGTAACCACTTTCATTCATTTATACTTTACATATTTACAACTCTGATAGAATAGGAAAACTTTAAACTTCTTTCATATTCCAAGTTACATGTCCACTCAGAACACTACATTCATGTATGCTACGCTGTATTGTGACGTTTTTACAGGCCAAACGCATGATTTCAAGGTGACATTCAATAAAGATCATAACTTCAATGTCTTGTCAATCTTCTCTTTGATGACTTCTTAACAAAACTTATAGCATCAACCTCTATTTAAAAAAGGACAAAATATAATTGAGGTGACTGTAATGATGCGTTTCTGCCTATGTGAGTTTTTCATATGTCTCTTTATGAATGGGACAGAAGGCAAGTGTAACATTTGCATTCAGCTGAGGTCATACAATCCCCATGCGCCCCAGCAGCACAAACTCTGGCATTAAATGGAATGGACCATATAAAACTATAAGGGAGATTCAAAAAGCAATGCAATTTTTATAAAGATTCAACCCTCCACTTTGTTAAAGGATGAACAGAAGAAAGCCAACTGTGATCTTCTAGTTGGTAATACTACTTCTGAAACGTAAGCAAAAGCATATCTACATGTACAGTAGATTGTTAACTACATTCAGGCAAGGAAGACTAAATGCTAATCAATGGAATCAAACACAACGGTCCAGAAATAGCATCCTCTACTGTAAATGGCACTTTGAAAATGAGGTACGGCAATCTTGAATGGATCGTCCAATCCCAGCACACAAACGTCATGTTACCAGCCATAACACTAGGTAATATCAGTGGGCACCTGGGTTTAAATGGAGGTACTGTAAAAAACACTGCTCCTTTGACTCAACACACGCCTCAGAACAGCCAAGTCAAAAATGAATGATTGAAACAGAAAACACATACATCACTCAGGCAAATAAATAGTATGTTTGAGCAAAGCATAAAGTCTAAACGTATGTTCTTGTCGGTTTAGTGGGGTTTAGTTTTAGCCCTTCGTTTCAGTACATTACATAGTGCTCAGACAAAGATTTTTGGTTATCAGTTACTAACTTGTACTTAGATCTGGAGATTTGTGAGTTGGTCACTTGATTGTAATCTTCTAAACAGACATGTTGTGTATGGTAAAAATGTGTAAGTAAGTGCTGTGAAGATAAAAGCATGCCACATCAAAACTCTTTGTAATCTTCCGGTCTGTAATATCGATAGCTGTTTAACTTCATATGAGGCTAATATCCTCTTACCAGGTCTAACACTGATCAAAAGCTTAAATCATTTTGATTTAGGAAATTAAGCAATGCTTTGAGAGCATTTTAAGCCCACATTGGAATTGAAATTCATGTCATACTCTTTAAAAGAGTGTTTCATTAACCTGCATTCGCTTTTAAAAGCAATGGGAGGGTACAATTTAATACCAACATTTTTAACACCATGTTCAACTTTTTAGGAGACTCCTTAAAAGCTTTTCTGACCAATAATCACCCCTGAAACCTAAAATACAGACACCTTCAAATTCTTTCTATACACCGTCATACTTTACAGTCACACTGAAAGTCTACATTTATTGCAAAAATAAATTGTATAGTAATACATTTTCAGTTTTGTAATGTCAGGTATGTGATGAAGTATTTTGCACTGTGCTTCAGTGCAAACCGCAGCTGTAAACGTAATCACTCAAACTCATTCATTTTTCATTGTTATCAAGATGAGATATTTTAAACAATGGCTTGTAGCTGAACTAAAACAAAACATCTACATATAACTGGTGAAGACCTTCATTTTTTATATTAGATAGTTCAGTGTTTCCAGAATGTTCCACTGTAATCCGTAGAACTACGTGTTCCTTGACGACATGCCGCAATCCTTACTGATCACATACCTGGGAAAGATCAAATTTTGATGGGGAAGAATTTAATGTCAACACATCATGAGTGTCTCAAATAGGTCAGGCTGATTAGGCAAAGCGTTAGAATCTCTTCATATCATTTCTCTCATGATGTCATGTCACAAGTTAACAGCCTTCACATAATTTCCTGGGAACGTGCCGAACTGTTTTGTCCTCTTTGATGTACCTGCACAGAGAAGCCAAAATATACACAACACAAATCTTAGCATTCATGAAATAAAGAGGAATTAAATATGTTCTTAATCTGTAATCCAATTTATCATATTTGTGCTAAATAAATAACAAATATTTATGCTTTATTTTATATTATTTTTGTCACTTTCCAATAAAAACATCCAGACAAATTTGCTTCAGAAGCAAAACTGTGTAAGATAACCTAGTTTTCAAAAAACCTGCATTACAGTAATTCTATTTTCTCATCCCATTGGCAAATAGTTTTTTGCTTGTTATAAGCATAAATCTAGTGTAAGTTGTAATATATTTGTACTATTAGGAGCACTTCAGTAGTGCTGTAGTGTTGTGGGTAGAGATTTAATATAGCAGCCATGAGAATCAATACTGTGAGCAATGACACATACCTACAAACCAACCATCATCACATTTCTCCATAACGCTGACCAGATCTCCTTCCTGCAGCTCAAGTTCATCATCGTTCTGAGGCACATAATTGTACAGAGCCTGAAATCTACAGAAGAGCACAAACACATCATCACACACAAAACAGAACTGAGAGCAACTGCCCACTGGCCAAATGTAAAGGCTTGTTCAGTTTAACACACTTTTGTCAACCCAAATATAGGCTTTAAATCAGATTAAAGAAGGAAAAGTAAATGGGCCTCAGTGATGGTCTTTATGTTGTTGTGTGACCCAACAGTATTCATAAGATATTTCACAGCACAGTGCAATGGTAAGTAGCTGGCACTTGACATTAACAATGCTGGTATAGTTTTCTGAATACAACAGCAAACACTTTGGTTCATGATTGGTTGTCTGTGGTCAGTTAAATCTCTGAAAACTTGCACTCACACAGAAACAATGACAGTGTGGTGTGTCTTACTTACATTCCACAACTTATGCGTCCAGGCTCAGGGCTGCTGCTCTGGGACAGGGGTTGCTGGGAAATGATGAGAGAGTGTTTACTGGGAGGAGTCAGTAGTCGGTGGGCGGAGTCTATAGGGCGTGACAAAGTGCTGCAGTACCTCACTGAGGTTTCTGCAATATTCATAATCTCATTACACACTGCCTCCTATTGGTGGAAGAGGGTCAGCACAAGAGGTGACCACAAACCGGGAAGAGAGTCAGTCATTTAGATGGAAATTTGAGTTTGAAGAAGGGGTGGTGTGGTTAGAGGAGATAGAAACAGAAGTCCAGTAAGTAACAGGGCAGAAAGGAGGGAATATCCATTAATACCAGGAAAGCCGGAAGTGATGGTAGTTTCCAGAGGACAGGCATGGAAGAGTGAGACAACAAAGTGAGTACATACGGAGGGAGGGAAATTCAAACCAGATTTATATAGGACTGACTCATTCACAAGGCAGATTTCCAAAGAGTTTTGTCATGCATTACATGGGTGAGCTTCAGGATTATGTAATATCCACAAAGAAAACACTAAGCTTGATTGAATAATCTGTGTTTTGTAAAGGCCAATCAGTACAGATCATGGCACTTTCATCAAAGTATCATGCATATATACTCATCAAAAAATAAGTAGAAAAAATAAGATAATAAAATAAATAAATAATAATAATAATAAATAAATAAGTATAATGATTACCGTGAATGAATTGGCATTCATGTTGTTGTCTTGGATGTCAAACAGCATGACAGGACTTCTTGAAGATCGCCCATAATATTCAACATCATTTTTTATTGGCTGGGTGGAGAAAAAAAAAACATTTGTTATTTTAGTTTGTTATTAAAAACATAATTATATTATATATAATTTTAGTTTTTTAAAACTCGAGCCTTTAAATGTTTAACCTTGAGGTTGAGGTTCAGTTTTGAAACAACAAATGCACAAAGTAACAGTATCAGTTCATTGGTTTTATTCTCTGTGCAGAAGCTTTCACAAGAACTTTACAAAAGCCAAACAAGTGACAAAAATAGGATTGTGAGTTAGTAGCAGTCACTTCAAAACATCATGCCAGGATTCTTCATATACAAACCTTTTTTTAGCTTTATTATAAATTACCATTATCCATAGGTTTATTTATTCAGTTTAAACAGACTAAAAATGCTTGAATTTTGTAGTAGCAGCTCAGGTGTGCATGAATGGACTTCTATATCTTATATTTTTATGCATTACATTACTTTTACATAATGCTTAGGTTAAGCACACAAATATGGTTGGTATTGTTAAACGTCTCTAAATTTGTATAAGACATGCATGTAACTTCACTCCAGACAACAAGATATCAGAATTCATGCTCTCAACAATGTCAAAACCTTTAATGTGTGTTTACTAGCATAATCAGATGTTGTTGTTTCCTGTTTCAGCTTGTTAGATCCACAACTCGTGTCAATGGAAACAGTGACTTTCCTCAAGCTTATATATAACCGGTACCTTGAACAAACACACCACACCATGCGGAAGATACCTCTGCTGGGCTATTGCCTCTGCTGTTAGGAGCCTTGCGGCGGCAGCCAGCCCTGTCTATTTCTGCCCCATCCCTTTCCTGTAACTCTTGATCCAGCCTGATACCCCCAGTAAGCCAACCCTCAAGCCCAGCACCCCCACTTGGACTCAGGCTACGGGAGAGGCGGGGAGAGGGTGGAGAAAGAAGGAAGTCCTCCCCCTGAGGTGGAGTAAAGGTGAGGAAAGGGTTGGCTGAGCTGGGGCGGGGTGGATAGGGTGGGGGTAGAGGAGAAGATGATGGGGAAGCCATTGGGGAAACATAGTAGGGGCTGTTACTGATGGGAGGTACAGGGCTGGCTGACAGGGAAGGGGGCAGGTATTCGCCCAAGCGGTATGAGGTGCTTGGCAGAGGGGGAAGAGGTGGAGTGGGTGCGGCAGGGGGGCTGCTGCCGACTCCTCCCACAGTGAGAGTAATCCACTCATTGGATACAGCATAGACCTCAGGAGAAACAGAGCGATGAGGAGAGCGGGCCAGAGGAAGAGGGGAGGTGGTGAGACGATTACGAATGGGCTTTTGGAGGACGAGGCCAGGCAGAAAGAGTGAGACAGAAAGGAAAGAAACAGTAAATTAAATGAAAATGTGAAACATAAAACATACTTAAAAAGGAGGGATGTGTAAAAGTAGGAATTTTCTGATTCAGATTTAGCGTAGCAATTCTGAGTGAGGTATAAGATTTTTTGTCTCAATTTCAACCCATAAGATCTCATTAATAAATGAAAATATAGTAAAAATGAATGATGAAAACAAAACAATTAAAAGAAAATGTTCTCTTTATTAGGATAAAGGTTGCGTGAGTTGTTTACCTGTGGAGAGGCATTAGTGCTCCTGTGAGGCGAGTGGCTGACGGGGGGATCAGGGTAATCCACTCCATTTTTCACTCTGGGTCTCTTGTGCACCTCTATGTAGGTGACTGGGAAGATGCCCTGCCGGTTTGTGCCAGAAATTTTGCCCTCATACCAGTTTTCATCTACTCTGCGGATCAGTGTAATACGCTCCCCCTACAGGCAAAAAACACTTTGGATTAACTCCTGCATACATTAAAAAGACATGAGCACTGATTCCTTACCAGGGCATGTGTACTTCAGGGGCTATTGGGGCACGGTATTAAATTATTTAAATAATAAATCACAAACTTATGTGTTTTGGTGTGAATGGCTTTATGTTTTTAATGCACTTTTAATGAAATAGTATTGTGCAATATTATAGTTATCATACAGAATAATATTATAGAGTTACTACAGAACATATTTCAGGTTAGCTGCCTTATAGTTAGACTAATACTAGACTAGATTAGTACTAGCATCTAATACTAGTATGAATCTAGTATTAGATTAATAAGCTCTATTAAACTCAATTACTTTTTTGAAAGACATTTCAACAGCTGTGTCTCCGCCGAAGTTAAAACGAGCGATAGCCTCTCCGTATTCCAGCACCTGGACCGGGGCACTCTTTTTGGGATGAGCTTTCTCTGTCGGAGGCAAGATCTGGAGAAAGGATATTGAGACAGGTTAGTGTACACCCACAAAAAGCTTTATATACAGTACAAACCAATTTGGACTGAAAGTTACCTCAACATAGCTGCGTGGGAAAATTCCAACTCTTCCATGATGTTCTCCCTCAAACCAGTTCTGGTCGACCTGCCGGTAGATGTATACAATATCTCCCTTTTGAAATGGAAGTTCCCTGACAAAATGATAGTACAGAGTGTTTAAATGACATCTGTAATATAATTCCAACATCTTTCATAGATCTCAAGTATCGTAGATGCAAATCTAATACATGATGTAAAAATATCAACCAACAGTTATTTATTGACATTCTTAGAACTGAGAATTCAAACACTTACTTTAGACTTTCAGCTCTGAAGTCGAATCGGGCCAGAGCAGGAGTCCTCTGCAGTCAATATAAGACACAGAAATCATTAACATGCATCCATAACTTCTGTCTGTTAAACTCTTTCTAAAGTCAATCAGAGTCAAACAGATTTATTCCCAGGCAGATATCTCACCTCTATGGGTTTCTTCTTGTCTTTCTCATTAATAACCAGCAGGTCACCAAAACGATCATTAGTGATGAACTGTTGATGAGTCACGACCAGCCCAGCGTGTCTGCGAGAGGCTATGTCTGCCTCCTCCTGCTCTCGCTTCAGCCGTCTCTGCTCTTCCAGAATTTTCTTTCAAAAGAAATGGATTTTTAATTCACTTACAGAGGAGTTACACAGCCTGCTGTATTATAGACACTGTAAACTAACAAAATAAATCTCAATTAAACTATTTTTATACAACCCACCCATTGTATGTCCACATCTAGTAGGATAAACTTCTGCCAGCTAGGCTAGCACCAAACCAACAGTAAGTAGCATAATACATAGTGTTTGTTGTACTATTGAACAGGCAGATCACATCCAGTTTTATATAGTTTCTATACTTTTGTGTTGTATATTTAGTTTTTCAGAAATTAGCATCATGTATACACATACATATAATGTTGATGTTATAAAAAATATGGCACCTCTTTATCACTGTAGCGTTTCCGGGCAGAGTCTTCTGAGTTCTCACCATGATCTCCATGGCTTAATGGTTGTGAGGAATCAGAGTCTGTTTGGGAAACACAATTTAGATTCTGTTCTCTTCATAACAAAATTACAGAAAGTATTTACAGCATACTAAGAGTACATGCTGTGATTCAAATCCAGCTTGGCATAAGCTTTGCACACTTCAGTTAATTAAGAGAAGTCACCATATTGGATTGAATAGAACATAATAGAAACAAAATGATATTTACGAAATCAGGCTATATAACCAATTATGTAAATTGTACAATGGCTTACACATCATCATAAACATTCCAATAGTTTGTGCATCTATCTTAAGTATTATAAAAATTATAACGTTGAGAAAACCAACCAATCAACAACGGAGTGACTTAACAGCATGCAAATACACAACATTATGACAATCAGTTCACAAATGTGTGATGCGATATGTATAATGTCATTTGGAAAATTGAGAAAAGTGTGACTTCAGAATAATGTATGTCTTCCTGCAAAGTAAGGAAGCTTTCTTGAGATATGCAAGTTTAACATGCATGAAACAATGTTAAATCCTGGTTTAATGTTGGATCTGTTAAGGAATAACAATGGAAGTCTCAAATCTTTTCCAAAGATCACAACAAACTAGAAGACACATGTCATGACACAATTTTCTTTGGCATTTATCTTGCAATTTCTTATATAAAAGCGTTGTAATAATTTGTGTAATAATTTTCCCTTAACAGAACATCTGGTATGTAGTAAAATTCTGCAGGCGTGCTCTTATAAAGCTCACACTACACACTCACTACTTATTTCAGTGTGCTTCTACAGTAAATGTAAATGCAATACTATACAGGTAATGAAACTGAATTATAGTATTAAATGACAGAAGTAAAAATTTGGAATAAAATAACTATGAACACATTTACACAACACAACAGAAATGGATAACATTCCAAATTGATTACAAACCACACAAAGTTGGCCACACAGTGCACACTGCAGTAATGGAAAAGCAATGTCACTTGATGATGAAGAACAAGAGAAGGAAAGGCTGGAGGAAGATGAGTGGTCACAGACAGACACAGTCATGCCCAAACATGAGTGTGGAGAACTGAACACTCAGGGCACTCAGTATAGCCACCTTCAGCATGATCTTTACTGGCTTCTGAACATTCCACATCTGTGAGGTCATCTGAGTTGCACCCTTCACAGGGAGTCATTTCTCCATTGCTAAGCTTCTCCAGCACCTCCAAAGAGGACAGGCGTTGAGGAATGACAGGCTTTGGCTTGGGAGTGAAGAGGCGGTTTTCCGTCAGGTCTCCAGCCATGGGTTTCAAAGCAGAGAGAGCGCAAGTCTTTTTGGCCTGTTGACTGTGTAGTGATCTTCGCAAGGAGAAAGGAACTGGGCCCATAAGAAGTAAGTTTCTAGGGGGAGAAGTTCTCTTTTCTTGCTGGGTGGTGGCCTGCTGGCGCTCATGCCTGAGGATTGTGGTGAAGCGGGTGTAGGAGGCCGGGCAGGTGCCTTTACATTTGCTTTGTTTGAGGTGGAGAGGAAAGTGGTCATGGTAAAGGTGTTGGTGATGATGGCCTGTGGGTTCTGAGGTATCACTGGAGGAATTCTCTTTGGCAGAATCATGCATACAACTGGTTTTCTCCTCCAATTTGCCCTCAGTTTCCAAAGCACAGTCCATTCTTGAAGTATGTTTTTTCTCACAGGTAAGCATGCACTCTGCTGTAATAGAAGATTCAGCTGTGGGGGCCTGGTCCTCTGTAGCCATGGCTGGGCAGTCATCAGAATGCGCAGACCCTGGCATGACCAAAGTCTCAGCGGAGACAGCAGACTGAAGGAAGCAGGCTGGAGTGGGGCTTTGGGAAGGGCTTGGGCTGCTAGGAAGTATAGGCATTGAGGCAGACCGGGTGGGGGCCGAGCTGGAACGCTGAATAATACGCTCAAACTCCATGACACGAAACATGACAGCATCCCGTGGGATGATCCCAGTCCTCTCCATACTAGCATCGTCTCCAGGCTTTTCAAAAAAGGAAGCCAGACAACGGACACTACCATGGGATCCGGAACCCACAGAACTTGGCCTCTGAATGTTATGCATGTTCCGATAGAGGGCAGAGAATTCAGTCGTACTTCTCACAGATCCCACAACAGGTCCATTTTTATGAAGGTTTCTGCTCTCGGGTGAACAGTTGCCATTGGAAGCTGAATTTAACTTAAGATCATTGTCTGTCGTATCTACATTCTGTGAGCCACATACCCCTCCATGTAGATCCTCACAGCTGTGTGCTTTGGGGCGCTGTGTCGACTGTGTCGCCCGTTTTTCCTGGAACTCATCAGTAGAGGGTGATAACTTGGGCTTAAACTTAGAGGGAAGGATTTGAGGGATACAGGCTTTGGTGGCGGACAAGGACTTTTTAGTCTTATATTGAAAAGCTAGGACATTACTGGCAAAAATTGAGTGACTATTAAAAGAAGAGTTTGGTGAAATAATACAGCCATCCCCACCTTTATATTCCACTGGCAGGCATGCAGGATAACAGAACAAACAGTGCATTAGATTACACTTGAAATCACAGTAATCCCACACAACTAGCAAATAATGTACATACAAGCAAATAATTACAGTCATCTTCCTTCCAACTGGTGAGAAAGAAATTTCTAATTCAGGTAAATTTTTTCAGGAAATATTACACACAAAGCTTTAAAGCAGGGTCAGAATTTTGAGTTTATCAATATAAAGTGTAAATATAAAGAACTCTAATATGCATTACGCATAAACACATTTCTCATTGTAAAGAAAATCATAAAGCAAAATATTTTACTTTTAAATGCTAGGTGTACAATTTAACAGATAAAATAAAATAAAAAAATGTTCGGTTTAATGATGAAGGCAAAATAAACATTTTCATAAAAAACATGTAAAGAGCTGGAGTTTTATTTTGCTGGTTTGAGATGCAGTAATCCTTTTTATGATTTTTAAAAAGGCATTTTATAAATACAAACGATTTATAAAACAATTGTTTTTATAAAACAATTTATAAAAACAAACAAAGCATTTAAGAAACTATAAAACAGGTAAGTCATCAATTAGCATTAAAAATTACATTTGCTGAGGTAAGGTAAACTTAGACTTTATAAAGCATCAAGTGATTTTTTTAGCTTTGAAGTTAATTATTACATTCTAGAGAAGGACTGTTGTTTAAATTACATTATTAATGTTTTCTGTACAACATTTTCCTTCATGTCACATAAAATCATTAGCATTCAGATTATTACATCAAAGACATGCATAGAATGTTCTAGAACTAAAACGGATTACTAACTGTCAGGTGGTACAAATCTCTTTCCCTCACAAACAGAGTTCAGTGATGACAATAATAAAATGGCCAGTGTCCTGACCTTCATTTTTTTATACAGATACCGTCCAACTAAACTGTCAAAATTGCTAGAAAAGGCTATAGTCTTTCAACATATGTGACATGCACAGTATCTTTTTGTTTTAACATGTTTAATGAGGCTGTTCCAAAAGTCTATCAGTCAATCTCAAATGTAGCCATTAACACATTTAACTTGATGATTTAACTTGTTGCTTTAACAATTATCTTGACCAATGAGTTCTCGCTGTCTGTTTTCTATTCTGAAGTATGCACTAGGGATAGCCAATACGCTTTTCCTTTTTAGCTCCCTCAAGCTCCCATAGTAAGACAAATACTTACTTCCAATGTGTTCACTTACTCATGTAAGTGCTACTAAATTATTCCACCAGAATTGCTCACTGACTGCTATTCGCAGGAAAGATAGGCAGGAGTGTTTTGAGGTTGCAAAACAAGATCAGGGAATAATGGAGAGCAGATTAAGTAAGCAGAGTAATGCATGTTTATCTGCACTGCTGACTGCACTGCTGCCAGAAACACCTGTGTTCCTAAAAGCTGGACATGAAACATTCCTCCCACCAAGACCAGTCCAAGCTTCAGTCCAATCACACAGCTTATTTATGTGCATTACCTTTATTATATATATATATGTGTGTGTGTGTGTGTGTGTGTGTGTGTGTGTGTGT
>JBAJNP010012433.1:0-13417 GCA_036877545.1 Yasuhikotakia modesta | reverse complement strand
AATGAATCTAAAATATGTGAAAGTCTAATTTTTATCAGTACATTACAGAAAATAATGAACTTTATCACAATATGCTAATTTTTTGAGAAGGACCTGTAGTGCTTTTGTAGTAACATTACATGACGTAAGAGCGATATAAAGACTGAATAAAGACATGGAAACATTTATTCTTCCCACATTAAAAAACAAATACACACAAGTTAAAAAAATATTTTCTCTCACAATTTCATATAAATACATTTTTATATATGTTATTTTCACTAAGTGTTAATAGTATGGCAAGTCAAGAATGACAGAATTACGCCACCCTTCTAACACGTTTCACTAAAAAACTCTGTCTTGCTTGTTTTTACGCACGTTTTTTTACGCAGCAGCAAAAGACAACAGCGTTAAAAGTATTATATGCTCGTTGTGTGTGTCAGAACACACATTAAAAACATGCGTTTTCCTAACATGATAATTAACTCCTTTCTCTCTCCCAGCCGCTGAGTTTGAAGCGCTGACGCCCAATCGCTGCTGGAGTAAAGCAGACCAAACCTGCCCAGTGCAGATCTCCTGCGTGGCATAGTTTGCTCTAAAGTTTCACTTGCGTGGGTCGATGTTTTTGATAGTAGCCTGATAAATGACCTTTGATAAATATCCCGTAAATGAGCTTCGTTGTTAATTTAAATTCCTTTCCATGGATGGTTTCAATTATTTAAATGTTTTTTTAAGACTTATTATTCGTTCAGTTATGTGATGTGGGGACTGTTCATGCACATTCGCTTTTTTTTAATCCTGCAACTTGCTATTTTGTTCTGCATTTGTTTGAACAGAAGCAGAAATGCACTGACTTTGTTAGTAAACAACATGCCAGAAACATGAGTGTACTGGGATTTGTTTTGCTCTCATTTCTGTCCTTGTTTTTATGTTATTTAAACATCTAGGTACACATATCATTTGCCTGCATATATGTTTTTTACTCTCATTATCCTGCTTTGCGTTATGGTCGGTTTAGAAAAACAGGAAACACAATGCTGTTAATCATAATCCTTCTCTTTTGTGCAATTTAAGATGTGAAATTACTGGACTGTATATGGCGCCACACAACTAATCACCACCACTAAATTACTGGATTGATCCTGGTTGATCTATTATTCACCAATTGATAGACAGACAGACAGAAACCCCTCTCTCTGATCATAGTCAAATCATTGTGTATCTCAAAAAACTTTTTTAACACAACAGTTTTTCTTGATTGCTTAAAGAAACTAGGATTCACTCAGTTTTATCATCACTATTTCAGCAGAGCAGAAGACATGTCTTTCAAATGTGTCAACCATTTCTCATTGGATTGACACATTTTCTCCACCCTTTTGCAAAACACAAATGTCATTCAAGCAGTCCAAACTCTATTGATTTAGCTATGGTAACCAAACAGAAACTATCTATTCCTAACTATTAGAAACTGCTAGATCAGTATGAAAATCACTGAAGCACCTGTTTGACACTCCTTCAGACAAATCTTCAATTAGCCATCAGTCTGCAGACCTTATGAAAAGGTGCCACGTTGGTGTTATTTTTTGCCAGCTTGGATGGAGGAGGTCTGAGGCAGATGAGAGAGTATTAATATAATACTCATAATACTCATAATTATTATAATCCATAATAAATGTATTATACTCCAATAGATTTTACTGTATTTTGGTTTACATGTATTCTCTGTAATATTTACAGTATTTTAGTTTTCAGCCACAGTTTGAAAAAAAATGAAAGTCATGGAATCAATAAAAAATGCATCAAAGCATTTCTTATTCTGGATCCAGTTCTTTGCAAAAAGGCCATTTTGACACAGCTTATATAGAAAGACAACAAATGGCACTGGCAAGAGGCTACAAGCAATGATGCACTGATTTGAGTTCTGTATTTTGTTGTCCATTGTGTAATGTTTTATTAATATTTATTAATATTTTAAATGTTTTTGTGCAGTTAGAGCCTTTCGCAAACAATATGTGTGTCATTTTGACCATGAGTGCCACTGCTTAGGCCTGTGTGTTAACTGTTTTGAAAATGTGAAGTTTGAGTTGGCAGGTGCATCACAGCAATCAAGAAAAACTGTAAATGAAATGCAATACACAAGCAGTAAATTCCAATTTTAAAACTATTCAATGTAGTTCTGAGTGTCACTTCCCTGACATCTGGAATCCTATAACACCAGTCTTTAAAAATGGAGATAACCGCTTGACTTTTAGACTTATCACCACAAACAATGTACTGAGCAAAAGTCAAATCAGATTTTTACCAAACTATCATACATCTGATCACATCTATACATTTCATACTCCAATTAAAAACATGTTAACCAACATAAAGGTAAAATATATGCATGCTTTATTGACTTCAAAAAAGCTTTTGACTCAATTTGGCACCAAGGACTATTTTACAAACTTATTGAAAGTGGCATAGGAGGCAAAACCTATGATCTTATTAAATCAATGTACACTGAAAGTAAATGTGGCGTAAAAATTAGCACCAAACATATGAGATATTTTTCTCAGGAGTGTGGAGTGAGACAGGGCTGCAGCTTAAGCCCAACAGTATTTAACATTTACATTAATGAGCTGGCCATCAGTCTGGAGCGATCTGCTGCCCCTGGTCTCACCCTACGCAATTGGGCGCCAGCGCTTCAAACTCAGCGGCTGGGAGAGAGACAGGGAGGAGTTAATTATCATGTTAGGAAAACGCACGTTTTCGCGCGTATTTACACCTCAAGGCGGCGCTTTTTACGCCGTTTTTGAAGAGCTTCATGGAGCTACGGGGTTTTGAAAATATTGTATTTACTGTTGTACACAACTGCTACTTATTTTGCACAAGATTATTTCCTGTTTAATCCCCCTGCCATTTAGCTATGCGTTAGTGAACCGCAGTTCTCAGAAAAGAAATAAAAGCTATTTTGGAGAAGGTGGGAAATAAAATACAGCTATTCACCAAGCTGAAACACATCATTACAAATCATGTATCCGATGTGGAAGTCCAAATGTTCGAAAAGACTCCAGGTATGGCGCAATCAATGACGTCGACACAGCAAACTAACGAGGAACTATTCCTCTAACCACAGGTCCAGAGCTGTAGTTCCAACCACGCAAATTTGCGATGCTGTTTGCGAACGTTCGTTGGAACTATGGTCTCGGGAAACACCGCATTGTCAAACTATGAAGGTAACGACGGAATTTGCGACTATAGTTGGCTAATGATGCTTTTGGGAAACGCACCCCAGGTTAGTTCATATTGTAACGACCCGCGTCTGTTACGTGTGGGTTTTAAGATGGGCACGGCGAACTGCCGAGCGGCTACACTGGCCGCGAGTATGTCGCCTACGTGAACACCCGTGCCTCATACACCGCACGGCCCCGAGTGTCGTTTATTCTACCACACCATAAACAACACACATCTGACCATCGCCATGGGGCCCCTCTTACAGACACCCATCGCCATGGGGCCCCTCTTACAGACACCAATCGCCCCGACGATAATCAACAATAAACACATACACATTATAAATACAACAATAAACTCAATCACACATAACAATAACAAACACAGGCGACATGACGGGAACAATCGCGGCTGGTGCTTTAACATGATTAAACATCTTTAATGACACCACACTCGCGATTACCCGTCATGCCCCAGGTCGCTACAATATGTTACCCCGGTAACTCAGCTGTGATTCCTGTTAGCGAGAGTGATGGAACTGAATTCTCGATAAAACTAACGAGGCTTGTAAAAGTTAGTGATTTGGATTTGGAGTTAGCGAGCTTCACATGGAATACACCTAATTGACATGTTTTATATTGTCCAGATTATTTAAAACAACCCATTTAAATAATCCTGATAAATTTACTAGTTTAAAATTTTTGTTTCCGTCACCATGTGAAGCAGAGGCAAAAATACAAAAATCTCAGTTTGGTCACAGTAAGAATGTCATCTGAAACAGTGCAGTTACACATGCAGAATTAGGGTAACTGTAGACTTTCAGTTATTTAATAAACTGTTTATTTCAGTGTTTAAAATGTCCAAATCTAAATGTCTATGCAACATAAATTATATGTACATTTCTAAACATCAATGTCCAATGGATGTCATCCGAACGACATCTACACAACATATTCTATATGAGCGAATGCTTTAACAAATACGTCAAAATGAATCGGTCACTGCAATGTCTCCACGACGTGTGTGTGCTATCTCGATATTTGTGCACACAATGTAAATGGCCATTGTGTTGCAACAATATACCTTATCTCATTCTAAATCTTGTAAATCAACAAGAACATCAAACGTAATCTACAATTGTGCAATTATATACCCAGCAACAAAATCCATAAATCTGTGATGTTCTGAAGACTGTTTAACAAGGCTCAGTCCAGTTACAGCCAAGTACAAGCAAGTTTTTGACCTAAAATTACAGCTTATCATTAAAAACTGCAACACCAAAATGACTTTCTTCAGCTGAAAGTTAAATAATAGCTCAGAACTTATAATAGCATTGATCAGGGTTCAGCGTTTTGAAGGCCCCCAAACACCATCCATCATAAAAGTAACCCACTCGAGTCCAGTAAGTTTATAGTATCTCCTTTAGCAAAACAATACATTTGTGAGATATATTTCAAATTTTATTTCACATTTAAATACCCACTTTTTCAACACAGCTATTGCATCACACTACTGTGATTAGGCAAGATATAGAATTTAATTAGGCTGGAGATATGTAATTTTATAGGAAAAATAAAATTCAAAACAAGGCGAAGCAGATGCATAAACAAGATACAGCAAGGCAGACAGGAACCGGAATCACTATGTATGGCTATGAATTTTCATCACTATTTAATGTAGTTGTTGCTTGAGAGGGTAATTTACGCAAGGCATCAGACATCTTGTCGGTTGTGATTCCACTTCTTCGCTTCTGTGAACACTTTTCTGATTTTGCAATGTTTGATGTGGAAGTCAGGGAAGTTGTTCATAAGCTGTTGCACTTTCTTAAGAATGTCCTCCTGGTCATCATCAAACAATGATGGCTCGCTGATTCCCTCCTGGTCAGTTCAGTGGGACCGTCAACACTACAATGGGACCGATCAACTTGCAGCTCTTTCATTTTTAAGATCTTTGCTCACAAAGTTTGGTCACAAATTGTTGGTGCAAGTCTCGCTGGCGCATCTGTGACAAAGACAGCAGGTCTTTGTGATGTATCAAGAGCCACAGTATCCAGGGAAATGTCAGCATACCACCAAGAAGAACGAACCACATCCAACAAGAGTAACTATGTACAAAAGAGGAAGCTGTCAGAAAGGGATAATCATGTGCTAAACCGGATTGTATCCAGCTGCCCAACTCACTGCAGAATTAAGTATGCACCTCAACTTTCCAGTTTCCACCAAAGCTGTTTGTAGGGAGCTCCACAGGGTCAATATACATTGCCGGGCTTCAATAGCCAAACCTTTGGTCACTCATGCCAATGCCAAACGTCAGTATCAATGGTGCCAGCAACAAAAATCTTGGGCTGTGGACAATGGGAAACGTATTGTTCTCTGATGAGTCCACCTTCATGTCTTTCCCACACACAGCAGAATTACCATGTGGAGAAGCCCCTAAGAAGTGTACCACCCACACTGTTGCATGCCCAGAGTGAAGCATGGGGGTGAATCAGTGATGGTTTGGGCTGCAATATCAAGGCATCTCAAGGCCCAATACTTGTGCTAGATGGGCCCACTGTCCACAGTCTACTGCTAAGTACCACTGACCCATTCTGGAGGAGCAAGACTGGTGACAGAGTGGTTTGATGAACATAGAAGTGAAGTTGAACATTTCCCGTGGCCTGCACAGTCACCAGATCTAAATATTATTAAGCCACTTTGGGGTGTTTTGGAGAATCAAGTCAGGAAACATTTTCCTTCACCATCATCACATATTGACCTGGCCACTATTCTGCAAGATGAATCCCTCTGGCCAATGTGCAGGACTTGTTTCTGTCATTCCCAAGACAAATTGACGCTGTATTGGCCGCAAAAGGAGGCCCTACACCATATTAAATTATTGTGGTCTAAAACCAGGTGTTTCAGTTTCATTGTCCAACTCCTGTAGTTCACCAATTAAAACAAACATGTAAAACCAATATTTTTGGAGACAAATTTTTATTTATTATATTTCCGCTATTCTCATTACCTCAAAATCAGAGCAAAGAAAGAAACTAAAATACAAAAGTATTTACTTTTGAATGCATATTAAACACAAAAACAATTATTTTACCCTATTACTTTTTATGGACAGGACACTTTTTCACAAACCTTTTCTTAACCCAGAACAAAGCAAAAAGGGTTACATGATTTTCTTCTGTGAAAATGAGGCACACAATGTGTTGAGGCATAAACAGAAAACAAACACAAATGGAGAATATAGAGAGAGCATGTATGAGTGTATGACTGAAAACAATATGTAAGTCGTAATTTTACAATATAAACAAAATTTCCATGTCTTCTTAATCTCTATTTTCTTTTTTATGCATTTATGGAAGATATTTACAAAATTAGGCCTCATAATTAGAGCTAGTATCTTGTTATGCAAAAGATAAAGTAATATTTACAAGTGACATGTCCAAAACACAATTGCTTGTGCAAGTTGCAATGGCTAAGAAGCATTTGATGTGTAAATTCTACAAATGGAAATGCACTTTTAATGAACACACATACACAACAGTAAGTTGAATCTGTAGCATTGAGTTGTCGATGAAATTCAGATCATTGTGATTACAGATTAGGTTAAACAACATTCATGCCCCTTTTTCTAAGATCCCAAATTGGTCAGGGTTCAGCATCATCTTAGACTGGTTCAAATTAATCAACTTTGACCACACTGTAGATCTTAGTGACAAACCAAAAACAGGCAAAGAATCCAATTGTACCTGGAAGCATAAAACACAGAATATAAAACATTGCAGATTACTACAAGCACATCTCAGCAAATCACTACACAATCTTATTTAGCAAAATCTATATTTCAGCAAAACTGTCTACAGTATTTCTATATATAGTCATGAAAAATGTGCAAACAAATACTGCATAAAACAACCAAAACACACAGCCATCTTCTTGCTAGCCTCCTTGCTCCCTCCCATTAGTTTTGTGATATTTCTTGTCACTATGCATATGACATGGCACAAGAACCAATGAGATTCAATGTTATTGGCATGCTGCAACATTTAAATGTAGCTCTTTTTGTTTACATGGATATTTGATTGCTTTTAATATTAATTCAAAATATGAATTGCTATATTTAAAAAAAATCAATCATTTTGCTTTAGAAAACATTTATAATCCCACTTGCATAGAGTTGTATGGATTGCTTTATTGATGGATAATTGTGCTATGAAGCTTCAAAATTTCATACAGTATTCCAGGCAAAGCTGGAAATAGCCAAAATATTCTTTGACATTTTAATTTAGTTTGGCTAAAAGGGAGTTACATACACCTATTATGCCTTAAAGGTGAATAAATTACAGAATCATTTTCATTTTTGGTGTAACTGTTTTAACATTCTACATACAAAGTACTTAACTATTGCATGTAGACATGCATACCTGTGAAAAGGAAGAAGATTAGGGCCATGATCATGGTGTAGCCAAAGTAAAGAATAGTGCTTGCCAGTCCACTAATCTGCAGTTTAGAGAAGAAGTAATGGATGGCGTAGACCAGGAAATAAACAGCAGTGAATCCACTGGTCAGGAAGGAGCGCCACTGCCAGTGATAATCCTGAAAGACAAAGCATAAACTAAGACAGTCACTTTTTAGCTGATATTCGAATATGAATTATATAAATATGTATTCGAATATGACATGAAATATCCATATCAAACTATTCGGTTGGTGCCATGTGTGGGGAGTGGCTTATAGATATTTGAATAGGATAAAAGAACAGCCCTAGCATAAACAGAAACAAATAAACCTGAAAGCCCTAAACGTGTCTGTCCACACATGTATTTATTTTCACCTCAGCACACAGATGGAAGTAGCAGAGAAGAATGGTCGCCTCAGAGCAGGTAATGACCAGGATAATGAAGACCAGCAAGAGGAACCCAAACATATAGTACATTTGATGAGACCTGTCAGCAAATATACCACATAAATAATGTTAAAATTAACTAACTGCTAAATTCTATAGCTAGAACAAAATGTTATCTCATTCTGGTTGATTAGAACAAGAACTACTTATTTGTACATCAGTACTGACCAGATGCTGTTGAGGATGAAAAACAACTGGATGAAAATGCATCCAAATGGCAGGATTCCACCCATGACAATGCCAGGAAGAGGTTTAGTGTAAAAGGACTGCTCTGGAATCTGTCTGGGGATCTGATTGGTCCGCACAGGATGTTCTATACCCTGAAACAGTACAAAGATACATATAGTACTAAACACATCAATATATGTCACTGATGTAAATTAAAGAGAGAGGATGTTATATGGATAACCGATATTCTTGTGGATTAATGACAAGTTAAAATAATCTTCAGAGGATCTTGGAAAGAGATTTAACTTTAAAGTAAGCTTACACTCTTTTTAAAGCCAAAGTAGGCTCCAATAAAAGTAAGGGGCACGGAGACACAGAACCACAAAGCCAGGATGGCCACCAAGGTGCCAAAGGGCATAGCAGCTGATGAACCCTCACCCCACAAAATTAGATTCATTACAAAAAAATCTGCAAACACCACCCTAGAAAAGCACACAAATGAAACAATAAGCACAAAGCACATCACATTAAGTCAGACTAATTGTCAAAGGCAATTTGCAGCAAGGCATTTAACTTTCCAGTTTTAGTTCAGGTTCAAAACACTAAACAACATAAATTGATTACATTTTTTTATTTAATACCCACCCTGGACAAAGAAATGCTGTCAATAGAACATTGGTCTTCCACTTCTCACCACCAAAGGCTAGACAGAAAAAAGGGGACATCACTTGACCTTGCATGCGATTAGAAATACAAATTTAATGCCAATCTAAACAAAATGCAAAAAAAAACGCAGTAATTTATGGTTACAGATGTGGCTTTTGTTTGTGTTCTATAGTGTAAACACAATTTGTGCACTAGTTACATATTTGTTTTAAAATACATATTTTATTAATGGTAAGCTTATAGTCAATAATGGTGTTATAAAAACATTAACATGCATTTTTTTTCATAACTTGCAGGTAAAAATCAAAACCCCCTTTTTGGGGGCTTCGATGACTACATCCCCAGTTTTGTAATGAAGAAAGTTTAAAAGAAGTATACATTGTATTGTCTTGTTATTAATAGTATTTTTGATAAACCAAAGTTAAATACATTCTCATTTTAACAACAGAAAACAAGGTACAATACTCCATTTATATATATATATATATATTATTTATATAAGTACTGGCTTTTTTTGATAAAACTTAAAACTCAAACTTGTTCGGCAAGTAGCCATTTATTTTGCTAATCATGAAGACGCCTTTCATACTAATGATAAAAAGTGTATGTTTGTGTCGTATGTATGTTATCTCTTCTGTGCAGGAGAGTCAACTGACTGTGTGTGGGACTTCAGTCAGATTTCGCTATGATTATTGTTTTTTCGTCAAGCAACAAAGTCAAATGTTTGAGTATCGTGCCACCACTCTGTGTAACAAGATGTCACCACTCTGTGTAACAAGAGGGCGGTCTTGTCTCTGCGTCACGACAGCCCAGGTAAACTGTACCCATGTGCTTATTTCTCCATGTGCTTATTCTTACCAGTAGAATATTTGCCCCCAGAACCCATTTTACCTCCCACAGCCATCCTTGCACCCATCACTTGGGACATCATGGTGGGTGGAGTTCATGGAGAATTTTGGAGTTTATTCTTTAACTCCAACTACAGTTTGTTCAGTGGTGTTCAGGAGTGCGTTTTAACACCACACTTGCAGTTAACTGTTAAAAAAATGCGCCATAACACCACCCTGGTTTAGTAGCACGAGGGACAGAGGTATGAGGTATGTAAAAGTGTATTTATATGCATATTTTTTTTAAATGTTCGATATTTTATGACAGAAATTTTATCGTAGCTGTTACGTTGTGAAGGCATACTGTATCTTGACTGTGACGAACTTAAAAGTTGAACGTAAGTTAAATCGTCCATTTTTACGAACATGTGGCTGTTTTCTGCGTTTTTTCGTCGATGTAAACAAGCTAACATTAACTAATTGTCTTCCTTTTCATCTTGTTTTTGAAAATGTGTGCCGTGAAACTTAAGAGGTGATCAGCTCAACAAACCTTCTGTAACAGAAGTTCGGTTTATCTTTCACTAATGCCGAAGAGTAACACCTTTTACACAGCAGTCTTATGTCTACCTTACAACGTAAACCGGCTATTTAGTTACATTTTGATCTGCAAAACTGTAATGTTAGGCCTGTAATTAGGGACCGAGCACTAAGCGTGCAAAGTCCCTATTGTTTCTGTGTAGTTTATTCTTCTTCTCTGTCATTCATCGCATTTTTGAGGCCCTTAACATGCACAAAAACTCAACAGATTTTGCACACGCACCAGCCCCAGCGAAAACTCAAATCTATTAGACTACTAGTGTAGTCCAGCAGAAATTTCTGATACCAGAGAATACAACATTAAAAATCACAGATGACCAGGGCATAGGGTGGATGAGGATGTCTTTGCAGAACATGCAACAACCAAAGAAATGTGTTTTATCATTAACACAAATGATGGCAGGCCATTGTTTTGTTTAATACTGTGTTTTCTTTAATACTGATTTCCCAGGTATTTCAATGTAGTTTTTCATGCAGGGCCAGAGGGGTTGCCATATTGTTTCGCAGTTCTGTTTTGTTTAAACATATCAACGTTAATGGATCCTAATGGTCGCTATATTCTTTTCACTGGCTTAATTGGCTCTAAACATTTCACTTTTTTAAATCTTTATGCCCCGAATTATGATGATCCTGCGTTTTTCTGTAAGTTGTATAACCTTTTACCATTTATTACTGACACTCAACTTACAGTGGGTGGCAATTTTAACTGTATATTGAATCCAGCTTTGGATAAATTTCCAATCCGCTCAGATCCACCACCTAACTCTACGTCAGTCATTAAAAATCTTGTTGATATCTGGAGGCTTCATCACCCTGTTGATAAGGAATACTCTTTTCTTTCTTATGTTCATAAATCATATTCAAGAATAGACTTTTTATAGATTTTAAAATATTACCTAACGTCTGTTTATCTAAATACCATAATATATTGATCTCTGATCATTCTGCTAATAATTGGAGATTTAACACCTACCTTCTTTCAAAAGAGAAATTGTCAATATATGTCTGAATCTCTGACAGAGTTTATTGAGATCAATGACACAGGTGTTGTTTCTGATTCTGTGTTGTGGGAAACTTTTAAAGTAGTGATAAAGGGGAAATATAATTTCCTATGCAGCAAAGAAGCTTAGACAGAAGCGCTTAGTTGAGATCAATGTTTATCTTACCCAGTTGGAAAAACTATACTGGGATACGGAAGACTCGCTTGTTTTAAAAGATAATATGTCTCTTAAATACAAGATTACTTCAGATCAGGTTAACAAGATGTTGTTAAAAGTCAAGCAAAAGCACTTTGAGGTTGGGGATAAACCAGATAAATTAATAGCTTGGCAGTTAAGGGTTTCCTATGCTAGTAGAGCAATTCATCGTATTGAAAGTGAAATTGACGTGTTTGTCAGTTACGGTTGCCCATAACCGAAATGTGACCTCTGCATTTAACCCATCCATGTGAGGAGTGAACACACACTGCAGTCGTGAACACACACACCCGGAGCAGTGGGCAGCTATCCCTGCAGCGCCCGGGGAGCAATCGGGGGTTAGGTGCCTTGCTCAAGGGCACTTCAGTTGCCCTTGCACTTCAGTTGCTATCTGCCGGTGCTGGAATTGAACCAGCAACCTACTGATTACAAGCCCGCGCAAGTAGACCACAACTGCCCCCTAGAATCCTTATATTGCTGATAAGGATGGTAGAATTTGGACTAATCCAAAGGACATTAAAAAGATTCTCTTTTTTTTTTAAATAGAGATGTTTTTAAATATAATCTACTATTAAATTCCAAGATTTTGGCAACTAGACTAAACAAATGTGTTTCAACTATTATTCATCCTGACCAAGTCAGTTTTGTGCCTAAGAGATTCTCTTTTTTAAATAGAGAATTAAAAAAAAAAAATAGAGACTTTTTAAATATAATCTACTCCGGGCAAAAACCATATTCTAAATTGGCAATTACTGCATTAGATGCAGAAAAAGCCTTTGACCAATCTGAATGGATTTATATTTTAGCCTGAATTAATTTAGGAGATTGATTCAATTATTATGCCTTTTGTCTGTGGTTTCAAATGTGCTTGTATATCTAAGACTCATGTGCATAAACCCCAACAGTTGGGGGGCCTTGGTCTGACGAACTTTCGTTATTATTACTGGGCAGCGAATTGTAGGATTTTAATGTACTGGTGGAATACTTTTCCAGGTATTATTCAAGAGGGCACTCACCCCGGTTAGCAATAGGGATAAGTGCCTCTCATTATTTATTTCAACTTTGCTTTCAGCACCCCTGTCTAACAAAGAGATTTCTAAAAGTAATTTAATTCTTAATAACTATCAAAATATGGTACCAAATTGGAAAAGTATACAATTTACCAAACACTTCCCCACTTACTCCCACAAAATTAAGTAAGGCTGATCAGGAAATGTTGAATGCTGCCATACTATTCAAGAGATATTAGATGCATTAAATTCCAAGATTTTGGCAACTAGACTAAACAAATGTGTTTCAACTATTATTCATCCTGACCAAGTCGGTTTTGTGCCTAAGAAATTCTCTTTTTTTAATGTCAGACGTTTTTAAATATAATCTACTCCGGGCAAAAATCATATCCTAAATTGGCAATTATTGCATTAGATGCATATTCATCCTATTATTCAACAGCTTTACATTTCCTCTGACCCCAGTGAAGCTCAATTCTCTAGGTTAACAGACTGTATAAGAGATATAAGAAGCTGGATGGCAAATAATTTCCTTATGCTAAACTCCAATAAAACCAATAAAAACTCATTATTGAACCAAATAGCACTAAACAAAGTATATCAGATTTTAACTTGTCCATAGATGGCTGTAATGTTGCCTCATCCACCACAGTCATCCCCGGACGAGACACCAGGCCCTACACATGCTGAGATGATGCTGTGAAGCTGAGGACACCACCAATCCACCCGCCAACGTTGATGCCCAGCCGATGTCTACTCGTAGACACCTAACTTAAAGTTTTAATTAATAGCACTTTAATGTATATTGTATATTTTTTGTAGAAGATCAGCTGTGCCTGGCCCTCTCAAAAGGGGTTTT